>CAAE01014991.1:3110004-3132200 GCA_000180735.1 Tetraodon nigroviridis | reverse complement strand
TTCTGTCAGCGCTGTCTGAAATCATGATCTGGCACAAACATAAGTTCATGACATTTTCAGTCTCTTGTTCTTTTTCCTGGCGTACAGTAGCAACACTGCTCATTATAAACGGAGATTACCACCACAGTCCAGAATGTGAAAAGCCAGCTTGACCCTGGTAAAATTAAGCAAAACATTTCTTTAAAATATATTAAAACATAATAAAGATTATAATATCATTGTTATGACATGGCTATGATAACATACATGACACCTGAGGCCTCCATTGACATTTTTAATTTTTTCTTAAGTTCCAGAGGGATCCTGTCCAGAATTAGGTTAAACTTTTGAATAGCCTGAAAGTAAGTGGTGACAAGTTATTTTGACAAATAGTGTAATCAAGTTTCTAACGTGACAATATATTTCAAACCTCTTTTCGGATCAAGATGTAGATGTTGGGATGAACGGACAAATGAGCAATTTCACATAAAAGGGATTCAGCGATATCGTAAGTTCCTGCAGAAAAATATTGATTGTAATATAAGAATTGTTTTGCTATGAAATAATCTGTCATGTTTTTATAAGCAATGTCATTATTCAGGCCTTTGTCACACTACAATAGCTACAGGCATCAATTCTACCATATTATAATAATCGATCTAAAGACATTGGTTTAAATAACTCTAATATCTTTAGGAGACATTATTGCTTCACTATCCATTAAGCATAGTTTGTTTTGATAATTAAGATGTAAATCATTATTATGAAAGGTAGATTAATAAATATACAACTCTACCATTCTTGCATGAGTCATGAACCACCTGTAACAAAAAGGAATACTTTTATTATGGAAATGATAAAATAGGAACTTTGATTTGTGATAATAATGTCTTTTATAGCTCACCATTAAAGCGTCAAAGAAATCCTCAGAAAGGTTCAACAGGTCTTCATCCCACTTCGGGCCACACTGGATCCACAGCTGTTTGCACCGCTCAAACCACTGTAATATGTGCACATTGAACATATGGGTAAATACTTGAAAAGCCAGCTGTGTGTCGTCGGATGTAATTCATATACTCATCTTTTTGTGCAGGCCTTGAGCTATCATTTCAGGCAAACCTTGACGATCGCCCAGTTTAAGGATTTTCCCACATTTATGGAGGACAGTAAGACCCAGTCTGGCTGATATGCAGTCTTTTTTATCCAAACCCTATGAAAATTATACAACTGTGTGTTCACAAAAATACAACAACAAATCAAAGTGTACTGTTAGCATCTTGGAAAGCTCTTTACCCTAATTATAAGTTTGTGCAATTTGGCCAGAAACTGCTGGGAACATTTTACAGGGGTCATTTCACTTAGGTCTTTTTGCAACAATGAATCCAGGGGGTTGACATCTTGAGTCTTTAAAACCTCGTCAATGACACTCTCCAACTGCGAAACAAGAAGCCTTTAGTGCTTACTTTTACAATAACATCGCACATTACAATGGGCCTGAATGCAGCGTTTATAATGAGATTAAACTTATAAGGTTTTCTCCAACCTGCGTGTGTGGACACGGTGTCATTCTGGCTGTAGCAGCACAGCTTCAATGTTCCTTCAGTTTAGCTTCTTACTTCAAAAGGTCTACGAGGTAAAAAATAAATGTCATTTGTGACTGAACGTAAATAAAATCATAAACTCCGAAGTAACGTCATTAGCAGTTAGCTCACTGTTTACGCGCTGTAATTACCCATAGCTGGTCATCAACAAAGCTTATTAGTAGTCAAAGACGCACACTATGACATTCAATGTAACCACTATGTTAAATCAATTTTAACTAAAGTGCTTTCAACACACAGTTTATATATTAGGATTTAGATGAGACCTCACTAATAAGGTGTTACTGGTCTATTTTTTTATAGTGTGAGGTACCTTTAACTCCCCTATCAGTCAAACATCTTTTTACCTACATAAAAACTTTTAATAGAGGTAAGTTAGATCTGAATACAATAGATAATGTAGTAATGGTATACGACTTACTATATCGTACATGAAGAATGTGATTTTAAACCTACATCTACACGAAATTATGCGACAAACGCGGGAAGTACCCGTTAACTCATCGCGCATGCGCAGAAATGTTTGCTATTCTACTGCTAGAAGCTAACGAGTATTCAAAGGTAAGCCTGATTTAGAGTTCTTTTCGTTATTTACCACAACTAAAACTTGATGAATTTAATGGTTCCTTTTCCCACTAATTAAAAAGAGCCTCAGAAATAAGTTTTTAGTATTTTTTAGATTAGATTTTTAAAACAATTTCAAATATTTTGCTTTAAGGCCAAAATACCAACCGAGACACGCTTAAAAGAATGTCTTTCTCATCTTTATAATAAAATCAGTTATACTGATAATAAAAACAAGACTCAGACGAAACAGCAATTGTATTTATTGTAATGAAAATAAACATTCTTTTTTGTTTCACATAATCTTTAAAATTTTCTGTTGTCTGGTCTGGACATTAGGCTGTACAGTGTTTGACAGTAGACTCAAAAATAATTAATAATAAAAATAATTCCTAATATAGACAAAATCAGTTGAATTGTGTGAACATACTTTTTGAAATTATTTTTTTCCTGTACCAAATGCCCAAAGTAAAACGTATAATAATGTTTTGTTTTGTTTTGTTTTTTCCCTGAAATTGCACGGTTGTTACATGGTGGCCACGTGTTTGAAAGTGAGCCAGAAATTTGAATGACAGTGCTCTTTAATAAAAGTAATACAAAAGTGGCAAAGTGGCTTCAAAGTTGGCATAAGTGCATTAGTGTTGCTTTTTTCTTTAGTGCAGCTTTGCAGAATTAAGGTGTCTTGAACAAGAAAACAAAGAAATTTTTCATTAGAATTTGTTTCATAAAAACAAAACTTTGCAGCTAATACTACACTTGTAACTAGTCTTGCTGAAAACTGTCATAAATGGCTCTTAAATAAAGTGAACCATGCTGTCCTCACATTCTTTGGGCACAGAGAGCTTGTAGTTATGGCAAAATAACTTGTAATTCTCCCCATTATTGTTGTCCCAGTATTCGACCCCACACACTTTATACTGGATGGCAAACTCCAACATGGCTCCTGGCTGGATGAACGGAGGCACGGGCAGATGAAAACGAAATGTGTCACAACTAAGTTGACCTTCTCCTTCTTCCCAACTCTTAGTGATGGTGGACACCCAAGTGGCCTTGGCTTCCGTGCAGCTCTTCCAACCGGTGAATGAAAAGCGGGCTGTGACATCCTTCTCAAAGTCCAGATTGATGACCTGCGTGATTCCGATGACGCCCAGCTCCAAACACAAGACTCGCTCCAAACACACTTTCTGCTGGGAGAGGCGATGCAGGAAGCCCGGCTGGTCGCCAGGCTGCTGGGAAAAGGCCGGTTTCAGGTATGGTAAGGATATCTCCAGATGCTTCCCATCTGCCAGCTCCGCACCCATCAACAGCCTGAAGGTGACATGGTGTGGTATGCAGGGATCCTCTCCAGATTTAAAAACCTTGATATCTTCCAGATCGATTCCCAAAGAATCGACAAACCGCACGCCAACATTCCTGCAACGCTTTCTCCTCTCCGTGTCACAAGGCAGAGAAAGAGAACGCTGTCGGATGATGGGTTTAGGGGTGGGTTCGCAGGTGACCTTCTGGTTGGGCCTTTGCCGCCCTGGCACAGGCACCCGGGTGGCGCTGGGCGGTCGGATGGAAACTGGCCTTTTTGCTGCACTTTGTTGATCAGCTCGAAGCATTTCAGTCAGGTTGACAGACATGCTCGGCTTCAATGGGCTGCAACACCAGCTGCTCATCTGCTCTTTACACTTTGTTGGGGTAATTCTCTCACCTCCAACAAACCACCCATTATCCATGTTGCGCGTCTCGGTCTCGTCCTTACCTGTAGTAAAAAAAAAGTTTTGTCTATGAGCTGTCACAGGCATCTACATGAACAAGCGAATGTATAGCAAAAATGTTGCAATATGACACTGAAAGTGCACGTTGTTACGCTGCAAACATGACAAAAATAAGTTGTTGAAAACTAAACAGCCTAGGAAGGGATCGCAGCAGGGAAATAGTGGGCGTGTGCTTCAGCGCGTACGTGATCAAATGCGTCTACCTTATGCAGGCTCCCTGAACGATAATCACCGTAATCAAACTGTCTAATAAACTAGTCCATTAACCTTAACCCCAGCTCACCATATAATGACGTGCATGCCAATTTACATCCAAGTCCAGCATGCAGCACAAGCTTGATCCGCCATATAAAACATTTTACTGTGTCGTCTGCGCGTTTCCGTGTGTGAAGGCTGGTTGGGAGGGTGGAGGTGGGGGGACAGATTTACAAGTGGTGTGGAGTACTCTGTTTGTTTCGCGTCCCTACACGTCACTATGCGGCTCTTATTTGAGATCTACTAACGTGTACGCAGCTTACCGGAAGCGGTGGAACGTCGCCAATGTTGCATCATGGGAGATGGAGTGTTTTAAAGTTAGTGGCAGGATTCTCAAATAATACTTCAAATACTGTTTAACATAGAGGTTGGCTCATTACCACACTGTTGTCGTGAGCTTTTGTTATGAAAACAAGAACAATTCAATATATTTAAAGCCATTTGTGCGCAGTGAGACAAAAAGAAGCACAATTGCACTTCAAATCCCATAATGCAACGCAAAAGAAACTACTCAAGCGGCAGCCAATCAGCAGCAGGTAAACAAACCTGACTGGGAAAGACGAGGCAATAACGCCCGTGTTGCATTTTTAACGAGGAAGACCGTCAAGAAATAGATTGATTACCTGTAGCCAAGTGTTACACTATTTATTAGACTACTATTTAATGCTAAAAAATACGGCAAAGGGAGTGAATTAAAACCGAAGCCGATAAAACGATTGCGCATGATGCATTGCAGCAATTTTGAGAAAATGCGTGTTATTTGTTTTATTTTTAGAGTAGAGTATCGGATTCGAGATGTCGGTTGGGTTCTTTAGCTAACGCTGGACTCGAAGCAGCATCCTTTCGGGCGATCTGCAGCATGGGACCCATCATGCAGGAGCGCACGGCATCCACGGCACTAAAATGCGTCGTACCAAAAGAGAAGACGCGCATAAAAGCTGCAGAAATGAATGGATCGGGCAGCAGGTAGGCCTCGCATTAAATCAATTTTTTGGTCCTGTTTTGACAGGGGTTAACTAATATGTTTGCACAGTTCAAAGAAAGGCAACAAAATAAAGAAAACGGTCGGCCAAATGAAAAACGGGCTGCCAGGAGCAGGTCAGGATAAGGACACAATAACAGCGGCGCAGAGGGTAAGAAAGTTTCTGCAATAACGACAAGCCTCGAAAGGACGACAGTTATTGAAGGTACACAATATGCGCCCCTCAAAAGGTTATAACAATATTGATGATTGTTTTATAGAGTATACAGTCAAAAAGTGGCAGGGTTAAATCTGGGACAACGCGGAACTCTAATAAAGTTAGCAGGTACGCATTGAGTCAGTCATCTTGAGAATACTGCTTCAGGAAAAGGACAGCTTGACCTTACACCTGTTTATCTGTTACAGCCCAGATGAAGAAGGAGACTTAAGACCTCAGCTCCGCAAACACTTACCTGTGCACAGAAAAGAAGAGAGACGTGAAAATCAACGCACGTCCAAATGCACCAGTGAGCTGCTCCAGCACCGCGTAGGGATGGGGAGAAACCGCCGGGATCTTTCCCTGCCTCTCTCCCCAATATCAGGGCTACGGCACCTCCCAGGGCAACCTCTTACACACTCCCCTGCACCCTCCCCAGAGGTTCTACAGCAGCACTACACAGAGAAGGATGTTGACAGTGACAGTGCCAGTGATCTGTCCGATTCGGAGAGGCTGCCTGTGTTACCCTCCCCCTGCACCCCCTGCACCCCACCTCACCTCAACTTGCGGGCTGAGGTCATCAACACTAATGACTTTCCCCCAGACTTCCCCGGACCCCGTGGAGTCATTGATGATGAGGACGCCAGCGGAAAACCTAGCTACACTTACCCGGACTTCCTGCCTCCTCCGTTTAACAGCTGGAGCCTGAGGCAGCTGGCCCTGTTTCTTCATACCGAAGGCCGAGGTGCCCCCCGACCCAAGCCTGTAGGGCCCTTGGAGAAGTACCTGGAGAGGCTTCTGCAGCTAGAGTGGCTTCAGATCCAAACTGTCCAAGCAGAAAGCACCCGTCAACCCGGTGCCCGCTCGAGACCGCAGGGCTTCCCCACTGCCCCTGTCGCTCATTCAACCAGGCCGCACACAGCTCCATCGTCACGACTCAACTCCCCTAAAGGGCTGAGGCAGCGTGGATTCCCTATCACACCTGTCAATAACCCCCCGTCACCTGCCTCCGTCCAGCAGCAGCACTCCCGCATCCCAGTGTGCCCTCATTGTCACATCCGTTATCCACTGTGCAACGGAAGCTGTTCCGCCTATGCCTACCAGCGCCACTCGCGACTCAGCCCATTGCTGGAGCGCCGAGCTAGACCCGGCGCTCCAGCAAAGAGAAGCAGCAGCGAGACCCGCATATCCGCAGAGGGAAGGAGCCCTGGAGGTCAGGGCAGTGGTGGAGGAGCCCAAACCCCAGTCAGCCCCTCAGCTGCAAAAAGTCATCTCAGGCAAATGCAGGCTGCAGGTAATGCCCGGAGGCAACCCCAGGACGCTGGAACTAACACCAGGGTTCAGACCAGGAGAACCCGCGTCAGAGCTAACTCAGAGACGGACGTTAAAAAGGAGTTTGACAGCAGCAAAGCAGCCAGTGTGGAGAAACACCTTTCAGTTGGAAGCAAAAGAGATGTCCTCCTGTCCAAGAAGCCAGACAAGGACTCGCTGAAGGCAAAGGCAGGAGCTCAGGCTTCTAAAACAGCCCTCAAAATAGCTGCTAAAGCTCCTCAGACTCTTCCCAAAACCCCACCTATTAATAAGCAGAATGGCAAAACAAAAAGTGTGCACTTTGACTCAAAGTAAGCCCCGTCCCGCAGCTTTACTGGTGCCACATGGAAGCGATTCTGCTAACCTTCGCTTTCTGTGTGATGTAATGCTAACGTGTAACTATTCTGCAGCCGTGGCAGTCTAAAACAAATAAATTTAAGCAGCTAGAGCAGTCATAAAAGAGCAACTTAGTATAGGAAATCCAGTGTACATATCTATTTAATTTTAAAACGCACATGAAATATACACTCAGTCTGTTGGGTTGTGTGTTACAGAGGGTCGGCTTTGACCCCAAACCCAGTTTAAACTCAGCTTTTATTGTAAATGAGACGTTGTTGCACCGCCATCGTTTATCAGAATGCTACTAAAGTTGATAGAAGCTTCAACCACAGTGTCGGTAGCATCACCTGTTCTGAGCAGCTTCCTGTACAATTCACCCACATTTAAGACGCAAACAGCCAGGATTCCAAAAGAGCTGATACGTTCCTCCAGTAACAACCAGGAGTACTCTTTAATGCATACTTGGTTGCAAGCATTTGATTGGTCTGACTTATCGACGTGCTGATTGAGCTGGACCACGATGCACGCGTGACGTTGCTGCGCAGAGGTCTTCGGCGTTCCAGCCACGGGTGTCGTTTGAGCAGGACTGAATAAAGGTCCCAGGTGTTTGGTTTCTTCAGGGTCCGTTTTTTTGCAGGAACAGTGCAGAGAAGCAGCTGTGCCCTCTGTTCACGCGAGAGCGAACCCCGCAGCAAGGCCGTGGACGATGGCAGTGCTCCCCCACAGAGCCGTCAGCCTGTCAAACGGGGGAAACTTGCTTCTCTCTGCTCAGCCGGATTATTTATTTGGAATATCTGAGGGTGGAATTTGGTAACTGGATTAGGCTTTCCAGAAAGAGGCTGTGCGACTTCACTGGAGTCTCTCAGACGCAGGGATGAGGCAGCTGCTGATTTAGGATAGGATATCAGTACAACATCAGCTCAGGTACTTTCAGCAAATGCTTCAATTCTGCTCCTTTTTCTGTTCAACAACCTCAAACTATTTTGGAATCTGGGTTGTCCATTTTTATTCTATGAATGCAACTCTAGCTATTACGAGTAGGGTGTTTGGAATGTATTTCCTCACATTTTATTGTTCATTTGATGACAGTGTGCAGCAGTAATGTAATGTTTTCCAGATTTTTCTGTGCAGTAATGCTAATATCTTCAGTTACAAGGGCTTCTCATGTGTGAACACAGTGAATTGTAGTCTGCTTAAATGACTGTATCTTGCAGAGTTGAGGTGTTTCCAAGGATCAATGTTTGCTACGAATGTAAATCCATATTTTTCCACATTTTCTATGTCATTGTAACATTCATAAAGTGTTGTGGTTTTGCTTGTACGCCTTATGTTTACACCGTTGTGCACAAAGGAACATGCAGAATGTGCTTAATGCACAGCCTGTATCATTTCTGTCATGCTTTTGTTATATCAGACACTAACATATTTCATACATGCATACTTGAAGTCTTTCATGCATTGTTTACAACCAAATGGAAACACCACATCTATGTAAATAAAGCGATGTGTTCCAGTGGCTTCTCCTTACTTCAAAGTCTGCTATCGAAGCCATAGATTAGGGGCCCAGGAGGGGTTAAATGTTCCTATAAAGATGTATATTGTGTTGACTTGCACGCAGAAAAATGTGGTGTATTTTTGCTTCATGCCGGTATTTGTAAGCATTAAAATTAATATTTTACACTGAAATAATGCCATTTTATCATTCTTACTCTAACCATAATAATTAGAGAACAATAATTGCTTCCTGCAACAATAAATGCTGGTTATAATTGTCGCAAATTAAGAGAGCACTTAATAGAATTCACATGATACATTGTGATGTTTTCAGTGCAGCAACATTTTCTCAACACCTAAAAAATGTGGCCACAAATTCTTTGCAAAAAAAACATAGCAAAGATTGTGTTACCATGGAGATTTACTCTGTGCAGCAACACCTCAGTCTCAGCCTACATTAGCGACTCATTTATTTCAGTCATTGTTATGGGCTTAGCTGGCAATAACACACTGCAGATAGACAGTCTGTTAAAGTATTTAAAAAAAGGGAAGCCACCTCATTTTAAAGCCAGTGTTTCTACCAGCCTGTTAAATAGAGCTTACTCAGAACTGTCGAGAAAGGTTTGATGCTTTTGGCGAGTTGTTGGAGTCGTTTTATGCCTTGTCCTTTACAACAAGCTCTTTTTTTTCATTCTGGCATGACTGTTGCTTTTCTGGGAGGTTGTCGCGTCCTCTTCTGGCAGCAAATGGTTTTAAAAGACGTCGAAGCTGTGTCTCTCTGTCATTCACACATCCTGCAGTAGAGATTTTTTGCAGCCATTAGTTGAAAATAGAAGATCCTCTGTGGATACACTAGCGGGCCTGGAGATACTCTTGTCTGGCAAATGTCCTCGCGGCAGTGTCAGCTCACCTAGGTGAGTGTTGGAAGGGAAAGAAGAGCTGCCACATGTTGCTGGGATGACATCGTCTCTGTGCACCGGACCACCGTTCCACATGAGGTCAAATCCACCCACCCTTTTCTCCTTGCCTGTTAGCCTACGCAGAAAACAACATTCTGCCAGCAAATAAATGCAAATTGGATCCACAAGCCTAAGACAGAATTCTGTGTACCTGTGACCGTTTCTAGAAAAGGTCACACCTTTCAAATGACGCAGTGAACCCTAAGTTCTTTACCTCCGCTCCATGTCGACGACATTCAAAGTGTCTTCCAACAGCCGGAACTTCATTTCGTAATCCTCTCGGCTACTGGCCACGTAGGACGGTGAGGCGTTCACCTCGATTAACCACCTGCTTGAGAGGGTGATGACACAAATCCTTCAGGCCTCAGGCAAATGAACAAAGGAGCGCTTGAACATTTGCAGCTAAATCCGACCCGGTCTCGAGTGAGTTATTTATCGAGGCAAACGCAAACACTGTCCTTGGCTGAAGTAGCTGTGATGACAAGTCAAATGTGAGATTGCCCTTTTTGCTTGTTCGTGCAGGTGTGTTTCTCTGTTTGAAGCGAAATAAGTGATGATTCCAGGAAAACGTATGTCTGGCTGTAAAGCAACAGATTTTTGAACACTTTGAACCTCACAAACACGCCTATGGATGTGGTCTGCCTGCTGCGATTCTCTCCAAACCTCGCGTGCGCATGCATGTTGCAGAATTCAGAGGGTCTTTGCTGCTCTTGCAGTATTTAAAATGTAGCCCAGCTGAGTTGAACATCGACCTACGGCTTCAGGTTCTCATCCAGGAGAATGTCGTATCCGTAGAGCTCAAAGCAGTGTTTGTCATTAATGATGACCTTCTGGACGCTTTGGAGGCTGCACATAAATATGTTATCGATGTCTTCAAAAAGTCTCCCGACCCTCTCCCTGCCATGCTTGGCTGTGAGGTATCGTCGGAGCTGCTGCACTGTCCACTTGCGTACCTTTGGAGGAACAAAGAGGAGACTGGATTTGAACACCTCTCAGACACAATGACAGAAGCGGTTTTATGAAGGTCGCACCGATTCGGGGTCGTAATCTGGAGCCGTTTTTTGAATAGCAACGTTGGTGAGGTGCATGTCTGGGAAAAGTAAGAACTCGGGTGAGTAAAAACTTGGGTAAAGTGGGAATCATTGCGTCAGGTTGATGCATGTGTATGGAAGAGGATACATTTGTCATCGATGGTGCTGAGGGAGTAACGTGTGTTTGAGAAGCGAGCAAAGCCCTCTCTGTAGAGCCAGGCCTTCAGCGGAACAAACTGAAAGATGAAAAGCATGAACAGATGTTGGAAAATTTAAAATTCTACTGTTTATGGGACACTGCGGTCTTCAGGTTTTTATTACACACAGATGTGACCAGCACATAAACCCTCAGGTCAAACTTTCTGCCTGTGTGGGGGGGACAGACAAGCATGAAAAAGTCACTGGTACAGTTCTGAAACCTTTACAAAACCTGTGTATTTGTTCCGTTCCTTACCGTTGATCAGGTAGGGGTTCTCTATGTACCGCTGGGCCACAAAGTTCTCCACTTGAGCTGTATCCTTCTGCTCATCCAAACGGGTGATGTGCTGTTCAATGTATGTACAAAAGGGAGATGTTTAGAGGCAGCCAAGTGTCTGAAAACAACCTGGGATCGCTTCACCTTCTTAAAATCCATGATCTCCTTCAGTTTCCTGAAGAGAAAAATGCCCTTTCCTTGAGATTTCCCTGCCTGAAGTAAACAAGCCTCCTGAGCGTCTGTGGTCTTCGGTTTTAGAGTCTGATTTAATTTCTATTTTATCTGACCGGCTTCATGATCCAGGTGCTCCCAAGGGTTCTCTTGAATTCTTCCAGACAGAGGTGATATTCGCTGGGCAGGACGAAGGTGCGGGGGAAAAAGTCACATTTGGATGCCTCCATGCATCCAAAGTCTTTTTCCAGGTTTTTACGGTGTCTTTTGAGGTTTTTCACCATCAGGTTTTTGCGACAAAGCTGAAGTAATCATTACAGACACAGAAGATGGTGCTAGGTTAGCTCAAATTCGAACAGCTCCAAATCCCTGCAGGGAGCCTCACCTCATACTGGTTCCGGAAATGGTTCATTCTCACGTGGTCATCCATGTACAAGTGATCTGAATTTTCCCTCATCCAGGCCAGATCGCACCAGATGAAGTCCCAGTCTTCGTTACTGGGAGACAGACAGGGCAGAATGCATTCACAGCGCAACAATAGCAGAAAAGAGAACTTGAAGATTAGCAGGTTGCCTGACTCACTCTTTAGCTTCTACCCAACCTGGTCTTTGGTACATGACGTCCGGTGCGATGTTGAGTGTATTACACCTGTAGCGCACACACCTTTTTCCATCCCTGAGGAGACACTGGCATGTCTGTATCAAAGGTTTCTCCACTCTGCCTCATAACTTTGACGTTTAGATATAGTTCATACATGTTTGTGAGTCTGTGTTTGTGTTCACTTTTAAAGGTGACATCCTGTCCTGGGCCTTATTTTCTCGTCATATTGACTATTGTCTGGAGGTTTTGTGTAACACAATGTAACACAACTCCTAACTGATCTATCAACAGTCAGCAAATGGATTGGGAGCTGCCTGGATGCCAGAAAAGCCCGATAAGAACAGGAAGCCCTTTGTTTGGGAGCCCATGCCTGAATAACTAGATTTTATTTATTATTAACTCACTTACACTTGAATGAAACTGCTTGGCCATGGGCATTTAATCATATTCCCAGTGATGCATATAAACCTATTTCTCATTTTTCAATTTCACTCTTTATAATCTTGATGTCTTCATTTCCTCCAGCAGACTAAAACTTAAATACTCACCGGTCCTCAGGTTTTGCACGGTCACTTGCACCCTTGCATTCTGACGCCTGCAGACACAAAAAGCAAATGAAATGATCCTGGTTTGGCTGAGGCTCAGGTGATCGGGTTACTGACTGATTCGTAACATGCCAACTAAACATTTCCGCGTCAAATATGAGAAACGCGTGACAAAAAAAAAAAAAGTACATCCAGCTTTTGATTCACTTTGATAGACTTTACCATTTTGGCCATGAAAGCTGATCGAACAAGTTAGAGAGCCGCGTTGTCATGGTAACCACGTACACAAACTCCCGCCGGAACTGGAGGCTCAGGTCCGTCATGAGACACATGCGTTAAAGAAAGAAGATTACCTAAAATGTACAGGAAAAAAACGTTTTTGGTTTTCTAAAAATACATTTGTAAACCATAAGCGGTGTGAAGGGTTCGAATTTAAATCTCTGGTCTTTTCTCACAAAAACACACTGTGATCATTTATAACCATCACCAACCATTTTTCCTAAACCACCGCTTAGCGGCACTAATGCACAGTTTAAGGGAAAACTGTGGACGATTGTTTTGTTCAGAACACGTTACGCCTGCCGTGACCTGGGTTGCTCCCGGGAGGGCTTAAATAAAGGCTTCCAAAGGTTGTGCATTCTTGTTTGTTGTTGTTGTTGTTGTTGATTTAGATGCATGTTTGCTGTGGTGGACTGTTCTCTGCTCTCTGGACCATTTACTCTTCATCCTGACCGTCTTCCTCACTCTGTTCCCCTTATCTGCCTCATCCTTTCTTTTCACCTTTGCTTCCCTCTGGCCACGTTCTCCTATACACCCCTATTAAAACATTTCAATGAATCCCCCTCCCCCCATGTTGTTGTTTGACCCTCACATTAATTTCATTGGTCTCTCTGAAATTGTTCCCTGGAGCAACGTCTCCTCTAACGAAGCGGGTCGCAGAGGTAAGGAGTAAGCTCAAAAGCTATCTCATTTATTGCCCACATTCCAGACATTTTTACAGCTTTGGAACGAAAGAGAATACGAGAAAGATAATTTCATGAAATACATATATATATATAATGAATTTTTTTTTCATATATTTAAAACAGACTTTCCACTTCCAGTATTTCTCTTGAAGATCTTCTGACGCTCACAGTGGAAAGCTTGGTCCCACAGGACTGTGGGATTTCTTTTTGCTGACTTATACTAGCACATCCATCCCCTTCCTCGTTTCCCCCACCACCAAACAAACAAACAAAAAATTCAGTTAAGTCTTTTTGGGGTACATGCATGCCAGTGTGTTAATCATGAACCCAGCCTGTCCACACCTCCTCTGCACAAACGATAAATGAAAACAATAAGAGAGGTTGTGTTCTAGAAGGGAAAGGCAATCCTCAGTCGGTCACACCTGAAGTCGGGGTCAGGTTTCAGGCTACAGGCTACAGAAGGAACCGAGGCCACCTGGACACAGGAGCTGCTAGAACCCGAGCCACTGGAGCAGAGAGCTTGTGCAAACCTGCAGAAAAAGGGTTGGTGTTTGAAAAACCCCACATCTCTGATGAGTGCAACACCCGTGGCTGCTGCAGTTTTGCACATTGATTAAAACAAAACCAATTGTTTCATTAATAAATACAAACGCGTTCCTGTTGCAACTAAAATTTAGCATGAGGTGCTTTCTTTTTTTTTTTTTTTTACCGGTACATGAAATGGCTTCAGACACCCAAACACAATTGTGAATTGGCCTCCCAACAACCATATTGTATCATTCCAGTCACGCCAGGGTGAAACAAACAAGAATATGATTGCAGCAATAAATCAAACTTTGACAGAATTGCAACTTTACTCTTCCTTGCAGGATAGTTCATGTTTTTGCTAAGACCTTTGCTAAAATTACCAAGACAAAACATTTTTTTTCAATCCCAGATTCTCCACCCCACCACTCCCCCAAAAAATCCTTCGTAAGGGGGTTAAGAATTTTCAAATTCCCAGAATACTTGAGGGGCAGAGCTCTGTGCTAAAGAGCACTGACTGATGTAAAACACTTGCAGCCAGGTATAAGAAATTCAGAGGAACTGTAGGACACACAAGTGTAAAGAACGAGTGTAAATCTAAAGAATACTAATGAAGATTATAAGAGCTGAAGGATCACGACTGTGGTTCTAACCACTTTACCCCTTCCACATTTATTAGCCTGATTTTAACTGAATGAACATTTTCCAAAACACAAACAAGCAGGACTTTCCTATTTACTAACTAAATGAAAACCCCAAAGTAAAAGTTCCTGGAATTGTTGATGGAAAATGGGACTGTTTTCTTCACATCATCACAAGCGTCGACCCACTAACGATGGTTTCAGTTGCCATCTGTGTCGACATCATCAGTGAAAATCACACCACTTTCTTGGCTTTGTGGGCTGAAAAAGAGAAGGCCAGTAAAACGGGTCAATGCTTTTACCCACTGCTCGTTTTTCCCCACTTAAGCCTGGTTTAAACTGCCTCTGCGGTTGCTGGCTCACAAAAATAAAATATAAGATTTTTTAAAAGTCAGAAGTAATGAAAAAATATTATCAAGATATGGAATATACCAGAAAACTTATTGTTCCAAACGTAAATAATTACTCCATATGTGGACTCGAGGCTTAAGACCTTTCTATAGTTGGTATGTAATTACTGTTTATATGGCCACATTCTCCACTCTTAGTTTTTTTTTCCAGATCAAGATGTTTGGGCAAACAAAGACCGAACTAAAAAGATATAATAATTAAAAAAGCGCAAGCGCCAACACACACACACACACACACACACACACACACACACACACACACACACACACACATTTTTGGGGTTCTGTAGTTCAAATATTTCGTGCCAGTACCTTACCTCCCGGGACTGATTGCAGCATCTTCCCATTCGGGTGTGTTAGACATGTGATTATGTCCCTAATCTCCTAGAGAGACCGCTGGCCCTCAGGTACATACCAGTGTGACTGTGTTTGTGTGTCTGCTCGCAGTTTCTGTTATATAAGTAAACTGCAACAAAGCAAACCTTCCGTGCGCGGTGGCGCTGCTCGTGGATTCAGCAAGCACAGTAATTATTTGTGGCCCAGGGGCCCGCGCAATGAGGTGTTACCAACTTGTCATTTTTTACTGCCTCCAAGCACGATACGGCTTCATGCATCAACATGAACAAGCGCACGCACTCGCGCACGCACGCGTTTTAAAGCGGTGCGTTAAAAGGTGGGCGTGTATCCCAGCCCTCGCCAAACGCTTTAAACTGGTGATGGGACCTGGTGCCAGTCTGCAGATCGTGGTCGTGGCTCGCTCCATCGGTGTTTCTTTTTGCTTGTTTTATTAATTCTTTGCTGCCTGTCCTTGTCTCGACCTGGCGGACAGATATACTCCGAACAGCAGCAATTTGTATCCACCGAAGCCCGCAGTTTCCTCCCACTGCAGCGTGCGCCACGCAGGTAGGATTTATGACAGGGAGCTAAGAAAAGGAGCCGCAGTGGTTCAGATCAGAAGTCTGGAGTCTGGATGGGACGCGCTGCTGCATGGACATCTGCGCTCAGCTCGCTGGATCCTCACCCAGTGCTGGCAGGAGATTAGTCTGACAAGTGCGCTGCGTCCTGGCCGGGCTATGGTCCATTTTAGGAATATTTGACAATGGCAAGGATATTTTCTGTCCTCTCAAAAGTCATGTTTTTTTCTGTACTGGGACTGGTTCTCTTGCAAGGTAACTCGCTTGAGCAATGTTACTAATTGGAATTTTTTTGGTATGTTTTCGTGTATTTGCTCGATTCTAACACGTTTCTTTTGCGCGGTAAGGGACTGTTGATGCCATGGCCACATTTGAGTCCGACTCTGGAGGTGTGCCGGTATCCCGTGGCGCACAGACGGGGCTGTCTGTGGCTGCTGCCGGAGGGAAGTCCAGATCCAAGCGCTGCACTTGCTATTCCTACAAGGATAAAGAATGCGTCTACTACTGCCACTTGGACATCATCTGGATCAACACACCCGAGTAAGGCACATGTTAATGACGCTCAAGCCGCTCTGTCAGACAGCTTGATGGACTTGCTCCTCTGGTGGGAATCGAACAGTTGATCATACCTAATGTTGCAGTTGACGGCCCGGGGGCCCGGGGGCTCGGGGGCCCGGGGGCCCGGGGGCCCGAAGTTTGGGCCCGGGGGTCCCCTGACGCCGGTTTTAAGTGCAGAAGTTTAAGTGCAGAAATATGCTTCATCACGTGCACGAGCATATGAACCATCGAATTTCTATTTCAAGGGTATTTATTTTTACCGCATTATTCAGTAAATCCATCCAGAGACAGTCCTGGTTGCCTTCAGGTGAGAGGTCGGATACAAGTGGTCAGCTCATGGCAGGGTCAACACAGGAAGACAGACAACATTCACGCTCCCACCTTGGGACAATCAGGGTCACCATCTTATCCATCCATCAAATGTCTAAAAACTGTGGATGAAAGAGCAGTACCGGCCTGGTTGATGTTTATCAAATCCTGTAGGCGTCATTTCTAAAGCTGACAAAATCCTCTAATGCTGACCGATTGGGAATTAGCAAAACTTGCAGGGCTCCCACGAGGCTGAGCTAATAATCTGCCGAGTGGAGGCTGTCTGAATATTTAGAGATAAGAGTGAAATGCGGAGCTAATGGTCTACAGCTGGGGTAGGCTATTCTTCCTCTCCGCCTTCCACCCACCACTCCTCAGGTAAATACACTGCGTCAGAGCAGTACCTGACATGAAAGATGCCTCCCTAGCTCCAAGACAATATTGTTGAAAATGAAAAATCTTTGCACTAATGTGATGAAATGCTGGGTGTGTGTCAGATGCCTGCGGGGGAAATGTGGGCACCCCTCGAAACTCTTGAAGCTGAAGGCTGGAGTGCTTTTCATCATGGTTGTCTCTTCTAATAACAGATGCTCCCTCCAGACAGGCTCATCAGAGAGAGCAGGCCCCAAGAAGGCTCTGCGCTCCAAATCCCAGATGGCCGCTACTTTGACCTTTGAGTGTGACTTAATCTGATGCATCGGGTCCAGCCTTGACACTTGCTTCCCGTTTTGCAATCGTTTTGCTTTTTAACTGGTGGCTGAGGAGCACTGGTGGTCACTTTACGTCAATTTCATGCAGGGATTGCACAAAGGCCTCTTTTTTTTCCTGCTTTGTTATATCCACTGAACGTCAAACCAGGTGTGTGTGTGTGTGTGTGTGTGTGTGTGTGTGTGTGTGTGTGTGTGTGTGTACGTGTGTATGTGTCATGGTTAATGTGTGCGTGAGGCGCACAGCTGTGGGGCTTGCAGTTAGTTGCAGTAACTTGGCATTATCATTAAGCCTCGTTCTCTGACCCTAACTGTTGCTATTAGTCTTTAGCTGCTAATTGCCACTAGTTGCTTTTAACTGTGTGGGCTGCACTTGAAAAAACATCAGCCGGTTCCATTTGGACAACCACTTTAGTTTTAGATTTAAAAGGGAGATTTAGTTTTTATGGTATTGTGGTGTTTTTTAAAATACTTTAGGCGCACTGAGACACAATGTGAAGGAATTAGGCCAATTTTAAAACGACCGTTTACCAAAAATGCTGCAAACCCTGCTGCATCAATCCTGGGAACGCAAATGCGCTCAGACTCCCATTCTCCAAAGGGCATGAGGGATTTTCTCGGTTAGCTGTTAGTTAGCCTCGCCTCTACCTGCTGATTGACAGGCGGTATTGGATAGTCCCAACAAGCCATCAAAATCACAGTAAGTGATAATTTCGCAGTTTGTGCTTACCCGATGTGTTTAACATCTTGCTGAGCATACCGCAGATCAGGAACTATGCCTCAAAGTAAATTTTCCAACAATTTTTTGTTTTTTTCTCTTTGTTTTTCCTCCTCCTAACCACACATTAAAATTCTTGGCAGGGTTGTGAGAAAGCATTCTTTCTGCGCCTCTCTTTTAATGCCAGGATTGCTGTCGGCTGTTCCAGGTAAAGAGCTCACATTATAACTGCTTAGCAAGTCGGGACACACTGACATAACTTAATTTATCAGACATCTTCAGAATTTTGGTTTGAATCAACTGACAACACTGTAAATGAATGTGAAGAACAAGAGTTTTCACGCCCCTGCAGGCACTTCCATGGCATTAGATCTCTTTGATGTTGTACCTGTAGATCCACCAGATGTCCTTGAAAATTCTTGAAATTTCACATTTGTATTCTGGAGACAAAAAACTTTACACTTAAGCACAGATCTGAACTCTTACTCCCTGAATTTTCCCCGTTTGTCCATAGTTACAGATCAGTCAGCAGTCACTCAGCAGTCACTCAGTAGCTGTGCAGCCTTCACCCTAGTCAGCAGTAACCTGGGACTGAGGTGAAGAGAACGTGGGCACCAACCAGAGCCTCATAACACGTGAACTTAGTCAAGTTTTAAATTAGGACCAGAATGTTATCTGCCTCCCCGGAAAGTGAAGAACTTCCTGAGTGCACAAGTGCAGGCTAGTGTTGTTTTGACATGGAAATGATTCACATTACCACCTTTAAAAGGGTTCAGGCCAGAGGGCATGGCAAGGTAGATTAGGTTAGATTCTTATTTGATTAAACTGTTAATTAAAAGTGATTCTCAGGAAACTTAAATAATAAAAAAAAACATTGTTTTTAAATTCCTTATCTAATTCTAATCATTAAATAGCTCAAATCACCTTTTTTGCTAAAGTTGCACCAAACCTTTTCTTGGATATTTTTCACGTTAACCTAATTTTTTGATTGTGGACAAAGGAAAACATTTTGCAACAAAATTACATTTTATATCACCCAGTTGTTTTTTAACACTCCAGTCAACTCTTCTTTGGACCTTGTTAGATTATTACGATCTTGATGAACATGGACAAGAATTGATGGAGTGATTCACCAAAAATAACAATAAAAAAAGCGAATAACTGACCATGAAAGGTACTTGGTAACAACAGGCTTGGTAACAACAGGCTTGGTAACAATACTCCTTTAACTGGTAAATTACCTGCTGCTGTCCTCAAAGAGCACATTTGGTTCTGGTTCTGCTGTGTTTACCGACCCCAGCTGAAGACAGTTACAGTTGCTATGGCAGCACCGATGGAGATGTTTAGCAAAAAGAAATAGGCCCAGTTGTTCAGTAGGACAGGAGAGTAAAAGCAAAAAGGCCAAGAGGAAAAAAGAAAACATTTTTTTCATTTCAAGTTTGCTTTTGTTTAATAAAAACACCAGAGCTGTGTTTATATGCTCCAATCAATAAGGTCTGGCATGTGTTATTTTATTCAAAGTACCACACACATGTTCCCAGTCTGCAGGGAGAGTGTCCGATAGTGAACAACACTAAAAAAGACAGTTTCACTCACAGCTTTCACCGCAGCTTTGAGACTGCAGGACCTCCATGAGTTATTAAATTCAATTTTAAGCCCCGTTTCATTGGAGAGGCACGATCAATTTATTTTATCTTTCCTCAGCTCTGCAGAGCGCCGCAGCAGGCAGTTTCCTAGTTTTCCTTGGCAGGTGTCCCAGTTGTACTTCCCTTAAGCGTCCTACAGAGCGATCTTGGACCTGTGAAAACGATAGTCAGCAGCTTTATGCACAATATGTTCATATTTTTAGATTCAATTTAAATAAAAAGTCTTTACTTTACTTACTACAACTTTGATTTGCAAAAGCAGCCAAAGAGCAAATTTACACTAGAAAGAATATCTGACTGCATGGTTAATGCCTGACCTTTGTGTTAACTTCAGCTCCCTTTCAAAACAAAAGCACAACCTGACTCTGATTCTCCCCTGTCGTGTGACAGTGTTCCCACAAGTTAATGCCAATAATTAAAAACAGCTGACGACTTGTAGCTGCTGATCATTTTGTGTACAAGAAAAGGAAGCTTTAAGGGATTCAATTATCAGTCTGATCACCATTTATCGTTTCCAGTAGAAGTCCCCTTTTATGCTCATCTGCACCAGATGAGCTTGCAGAGAAACATTCTTCTAGCTGAGTCGGTTACAGTCACATCTTCAACAGGAACGTACATCAGCTGACCTGTGGTCATCTCACACATCACTGATAAACAATTTTATTAACTATTAAAAGAAAACAGGTTATGAGGCATGTGTGCACGAGCAACACTTGCACGGTAACCATTAAAACATGTGTTTTACCGTCAGGTGTTTCAAATTTTTCCTAAATCAAAAATGTATTGAAATGTGTTAGCTGAGAGGAAGGCAAGAATTTCACATCATAGTCTGTGCATTTAAAAACAGAGTCCTTCTAACCCCTGGGCCAGAGCTGGGCTAATGTGATAAGGCTAATGCAGACCAGCTGTGGCTGCAGCACTCCTGACCTTTGACCCACGGGGATTTCAAACACTTTTCACTGAGCACCTCTGCTTGCTTCATGGCAAGAACATGGTAGTTCTCTTTTACATATTAACCTGTGATGCACAGCACTTTGTGTCAACTAAAAGGACTAACTAAAAGGTTATTAGCAATAATATTTTGGGAGCGTGTGCACAGGGAGGGTGTATTTACTCAGCCAACACACATCGACTCGCTCCTGTGTCTCTCCTGACACACTGCATTCATTGTTCACACAAGAATGCTGAACCAGGATGGCAGTTACCTCTCAACATCTGTGTGTTTACTCTAAACAGCGCACATCCAGGGGATTTAAATAATCAATGATGCCACGGTTGCTGCGTCTCACATGTCTCTGCAGCGATCGGATCCAATTCAAATCGCTGGCTCAGACAACCAAGACCATCGTGATTTTGATATATACTTTTGATTTTTAGCTTGCCAACATGCATTCTTTTGAAAAAACTGAAGACCAGATGGGGAGGATGGGGTGTGTTCCTCTTTGAAGTAGAAGATGCAGAGGTTATGTTAGGAACAATGCGGCATTGTTTAATAATCCTTAAATGAAGGACCAGACTGGAGAGACAGTTTTAAGACATTAAATCATATCATAATGTGGCACATTTTTAACATTCACAGGTTTTTTGTGACTGTATCTTAAAAACCTTTAAAGAATTTGGCAATGAAAGCAGAGGGAGGCATCACTCCCAGATTGCCCTGCATCATATGCAGCTTTTATATGTGAAGTATTTCCATGTGAATGTTTGACTTTTCCCCCTCCTTTGGTTTTTATTTTTTCATTTAAATTTAGTCAGACATGTTGCAAGACCTGCCGAATCTGGTGAAATATGCACATGTTGTGATTCTGTGTGTTCTGAGGAGGCCAGCAGAGTTGAAGTCATTTTTGAAGCATACAATTCTGCTGTGATTTATTTTAAAGGAAAGATCTGTCATGAATTGATTATTTCGTAATTTTTACCTCTCCATTCACGATGTGCCAAAGTGCCCAAAGCAGGCCCAGTTGTCTCATGTGCTGCCAGGATCAATGATTGTTCTGTTCTCTGAGTGCCCCCCACTCCTAACCCTCGACCCTCAGGATGACACACACACACACACACACACACACACACACACACACAGGTTGCTGTGAGTTTGAAACAGTTGAATGTGTGACCTCAGGCGGTCCAGTGGGCTCAGTCAAGAGTTATTTTGTCATTGCTGTCCCAGGTAAAGTGCAGGAGCTCAGCCACCCCTCTTAAAAGTTGACACAACTCCACTAGTAGAACATTTAACTCATCCACACTGTGATTTGTGTTTTTTTACTCAGGATTTTTGAACAGGCTTGATAAGAATCAGGAGGTGTGTTTCCTAAACACACCTTCAGGCTAATAAACAGCCAGAAGCAGCAGTAACGGTACATTTTCACCTGTCCTCACATGTGTCTCTGCATGCCCCCTAAAAATTAGTTCAGATCTGGTTTCCTCCTGAAACACACGCTGGTAGCGTTTTTGTTTTCATGTTCTCACTGGTTTCTCACAGTTGGTATCAGGTGGTGAAAATTCTCAAAAATATTTGAGCATTCTCTCATGGGTGCCTTC
>CAAE01014991.1:3069343-3098412 GCA_000180735.1 Tetraodon nigroviridis | reverse complement strand
TCACAGTAAAGTGCCAAAAAAAAGATCAGTTGCATCAAAGATCACCTTTCCATTAGCAGATTTGAACATTTGGGCCCCCTGGAGCCCAAATCCACAAACCGCACCTAGTTTTTCATCTTGTTGACATTTTGGTGGCGTGATCATCTTTTGTCATATTTGGGGTCCAGAAAAACGTCATGATTAGTTATGGATGTCAGATCACAAGTTTGAGGGGAGAAAATCATGCCACACTGCGTTATGGTGCTGCGCATTTGGCGCAGCCCGGTGGGTTGAGGGGCTGTGGAAGAGTTTGTGAATGCAACGAGCTTTCAGGTCCGCTAGGGGGCGCCGTGTATCTGAGGAGCAGTTGAAAACGGACCCCCAGCCGCAGACGCCTCCTCTCAGAACCCTAAATCCGGACTCACAGCACCACTGTCTCACCTGCTGATGGAACTCTAACGCCAGACTGAGTAACCACAGACACTCGGCTGGGGTTTAGGGGTCTGGCAGGAACAACGCCTCTCTGTATGGCGCTCTCCTCTTCCTCCTCAACAACAGCTTCAACTCTTCTGCTCTCCATTGCTTGGTGCCGTGACTTTGTTGTACATTGTACTTGCATTCCCTCAAGACAAATAAAGAAAACATAGAGAGTAAGAGGAGAGGTTTTGTTCTGTTAATGTTTGGAGGAAAAGCACCTCCTGGTCACGAGGTGACAAACTGTCAGAGGAAGACCAGAGTAAAAGAATTCACCATGTTTATTAAAAGCAGGTTGATCTATTCAGATATGCTAAACAACGTACACCGGCCAGTCTGAGGAGCCACTGACAGTCCAACATCATCACTGCTCGCACAGGAGTCATGAAAGCTCAGGAAGAACAAGAAAAATCCCAGTGATTTACAGCTAATTACTGATAAAGCAGCATAAGAAGCCAGAAACGCAATGTGGAAAATAAATAAAACATTTCTAGAACAACACTGATTAGACTTTGAAGACTTAAGGCTGGTTTAGGACCTGAGGATTCCGTCCGTCCAGTGCACGGCGATGAGCATCGCACTGGGTGGAGAGTCTTCTTTTGGAAAGAGGAGGAAAGTAAGACATCAATTACTCAAAACAGGCTGGCCGTTTGACGATGGGAGGCGTGCGCACGCTGCGTATTCTCACAATGAAACAACAAGTGGTTCTGCTCCGTACCTTTGGTTGCAGTCTGAGGTGGCCAGGCACCGTGGGCCAATGCAGAAGCATGAGCCCACCCCAGGTGGCTCACTGACGGTCCAAATTTTTTCAGCTTTGAAAACAGTTTTCCCTTTGTTAAATGTAGGTTTAGCAGATAAATTCGCTCACACAAAGGCGAGGAGTGTAAGTGCTTTAGTCTCTTCCAGAACCAGGTAAAAAAACAAAACAAAAAAACCCCTCATCATCTAAGAAAGGTCCAGAGGTCTGTACACCAGCCCCGCAGAGAAGAGAAGCATACACATATCTCTGCCTAAGGTGCTCAGAGGTTCCAAGCACTGGTCCACCAGTTAGAGGAGAGGAAAGAGGAAAACCTTCAAAGAGACTGCAGAGTGACGCTTCTTATTATTCCAAAACAGGCGCTCGCGGAGGAGCCGGTTCCTCTCAGCAAATCTGTTTGAAAGGCAGGGCGGGTCTTTGTAGAAGGGTGGAGATACTCCGAGGCAGAGCAGAAAGTGGACATCACGTGGTCGTCTCTGACCTGCCGTTCCCCCTTTGACGGGTGGCGAGCTCCTGCGTGTGTTTGTCATAGCGCGGCCCTGGCCATGAGGAGGGACGCGGCCAGGATGAGCACAGGACACGCACAGGTCCCTGGGGCCGCACCCACGAGCACAGAGCCTGAAATCCAGACAAGTCCAACAGCTGACTGATGTATTATTTTTGTTGTTTTACATCTGTTATCATGTATGCCAGAGATTAAATAAAACCCGACAGATGTTAAAAAAGTGGTCCATGTACCAAACCACCGATAGATGGCACTGTTAGACTGCCTGTAAGACGGTTTTAAAGTCTTCCCAAGGCGTTAAAAGAGTAATAATAACAGAAATAACCACTTACAAAAACAAACTGCTGCTCATATTCATGTCCCTTCCTATTCCTTTGTTTGATGATATATGCAGTCATTTTCAGTCTTTAGATAAGAGAATGTATTTCACTGCCGAGACAGCTAAACACAATAACTTCAACAAGGAAAAAGTCCACTTAAATCAACACTTAATGGAAAAATGAGAAGACAGCAGTTTATCTCAAAGTAGCAGCCTGGACTTTATATTCACATACATCTACAGACTCCTCACTAACAATTACTAAATCTTTCTTTAGTGGTAGGTCTCAGATAGAAGAAAGGAGAGTTAGAGATGCTGCGACGAACCGGAATCACAACTCTACATATGCTTGAAAAAGCCACTGTTTGGATGTTGACAGATCACGCTCATATGCTCGCTGATCTGACCCACCTGCTATCTTGGGGATGGTGATCTGACGGCTGCTTCTGCCCTCCCCTCCCTCGCTGAAGGGCTTGATCTGGATGACGTAGTCCTGGTTGACCGGCAGCGAAAGCTCCAAGGAGGTGCTGTTGGTCTCCACCACACTGGGCCGGCTGTCTTTGTCCTGGCTGTACATCACCTAAGACACAAGGAGAAGGGCAGCGCGAGGTTCGCTCACAAGGCTTCACTCTAACAAGGACCGGTCTCAACGTGGTCTGCCGAACCACCAGTGGGCAGAGTGTCGCAGCGACGTGGGAGGATTTGGAGATGTATCGATTATGTTCCTGTTGCATCTCTGGATGTTTATCTCAACTGTATGATCCCTTGGGCTGCCAATGATAAGTTGTAGTGTTTTGTGAATGTCAGATTGTATACTGGTAAAAAAGACAGGAGGAATGTGGGTGGCTGGGTCACAAAGAGGATTTCAAAAATATATTAGCGCAATGCAACTAGAACAGACATAAATAGTCTTTGCTGGGAAAATCTATAATAAGTGTGAATTGAAATAGACCCCTTCGTGTTTCGCCCTGTTTCTACCTTGTATCCTGTAACCTCTGACTCGTTCTCCAAAGCGTGCACCTGGTCCCATCTCAGGATGACCTTGGAGTTGGAAGTGTTCCACATGATCTTGCCCGGCGCTTGACTGGGCGCTGCGGAGAGAAGAAAGGGAAGTAAGGAGGCAACAAGCAAGCTGGTCAATAAACATCAAGAACAAACTTTTTTCTCCCCTCACTTTAAGATCCCAGAGCCGAGAGCAAAGAATGACTCAAAGAGCAGATGTGGAGGTGTGAGAACGGCATGTTTGGATCTCACTGAAGATGGCGGGTGGGGGGATGTGGAAGTGTTAATTTAGTGTGCTACAGTCAGTCTTACCACATCAGAGGTGAGCTCTTATTCGAGCTACGTTGTGCAGGCATCATTGCGTGAATTTATCTAAAAGTGATTTACATCACATCCAGCCACACCTGAAAAACATTGACTGTCTACAAGTCTATAGCTGGTCTTTAGTGCTCTAAAACTGGGCTTAATGGCTCTTTGGTTATTCTGTTCTGAGGTTATTCTTTTTGGCTCCGTGTTACATTCAAAATCCACCAAAGTGACACTGACATTTGCAGCATTATAATGAAAGTGCTTACGTGGTTTTTTGGTTGTGACATTGACTGTGGTACTCTGTGGTCCCACTCCAGCGCTGTTGTAGGCCCGCAGGGACACATAATAGGTGCACCTGCCCTCAAGGTCCCTGATGAGTATTGAAGTTTTATTCCCCACCGTCCTGATGACACTGGCAGTGTCTGGCTTCTGCCTCTCACTCCAGTACTGCAGCTGCAACCGCAATAAAAATGATAATTTATACAGCATGGATCATTGATACTCACCATCAACAACACTACATTCCTGTCTGACTGAATAATAATCCGTACAATATGTGAAAAGTGCTGCTGGCTAGCTCGTAGCATTGTCTAATGTGTGTGGTTGTGGATAGAACCAGGCTGACCTCGTAGCCCAGAATGCGTCTGCGGCTGTTGCTCCAGGCTAGTGGCTTCCAGGTGACCTCCACCTCGGACGCTGAAACACTCCTCGCTCTTAGCCGTCCTGGAGCTCTGCTGGGCTCTGAACCCACCCCACCCCACCACGCACACACACATGCACACAAAACATTGAAATACAAGGATGAAGACAAACTATGCTCACGTTTAAAACAGACTCATTAAATATAGAACTCCACCGCTCCGGTCAGAAATATGTGTGTTTTTACTGGAATTTAAAGCATGTATGACTTGACTCAGCTGTGCTACAGAGAGCGCCTCCCCTGCAGCGGCTACAATTTGATAAAGATGGCTGTAGTTTAACTGCATTTGTCTTTGTCACAGTTTACTTAAAACATATGGCAAACACAGAATTAATGCAGTTAAATCACCTCACAAGCTAAAAGCGGCTTAAAATACTTTATATTGCATGCTTGCGATGTTAAAAGGCTTTTTTTTCCCATTAAATAATCCTTAGAGGGAGAAGAATAATTACCTCTCTGAAACACAAGCTTGCATTGCTTACAAGCTTACGGTGCATACACAGTGGCAGTTGCGTGCACAGTGTAGGCACCACAAAAATATGTTTTTAAATAGAAAAAAAATGCCACTGTAGTACTCACTGTTCTTTCCTGAGTTACCGAAATAGGCAATTAGGTTGTCTTGACCAAGACATGGGACTCGTTACAGATTTTTGTTCAGTCCTTTAGTCTATTCATTGTCATCAGTTCTACAGAGCCAACAACCGTCTCTTTTGGTTCTGTTCAGTGGCAGCGCAACTGGCATGACACGCACCTTCCTCAGCAGAGTAAATGGTGGTCACAGGGCTGAATGGGCCTTCTCCTCTGTTGTTGTAAACCCCCACTTTGACCTGGTATGGGGAGAACGGGGGGATGCTTTCGTTCTTGAAAACATATCTCGACGCTTCTGGGGAGGTGACGGCGGCCTGCATCCAACCCTGCGCCCCCAGTGGGCGGAAAGCCACCACATAGCCAAAACCCAGGCCGCTCTGGAGCTCCTCAGGAACGGGCTAAAGGGGAGTGGCATGAACCGGGGCCATGGGGTGATACAAGTAAGCCACAGATTTTCATATTCTTCTCAAAAACAAACTTTACCTCCCAAGTGATGACCAGCTCTGAGCGTCCTCCACCCCCACCATTCACCCTGGCAGGAGTCACCCGCGGAACTGGAGGATCAGAGCAGAACCTGCTAGAATATTCATGTATCTTTTAAAATTTGGAATCAATATGTGGAGAGTTTGCTCAGCCTGATGGGAACAGAGATGTTTAACGTTTGGCTGAAACTGCATTAAAGTTTTATTTTACTTTAAAAAAAAGTCCAAGTTTCATTCTGTAAAAGACTAAAGTTCTTAAGTTGGCTCTAGCAGATGAGCTTCTGACACGTACGGGTTTCTTTGGTGCGGGCCTTTTTGGACGGTCTGCTGGGCTCCCCTGTCCCGATGCTGTTGGTCGCCAGGACTCTAAACTCGTACTCCACCCAGGGACTCAGGTCGATGACGGTGGCCGACAGCTGCTTCCCTCCGAGCAGCTCAGGAACTAGGAGACATCGCAAAAAAAGGCGGTTCAAGAAGGAAACTAAGCACCCCGCCTGAATCTCTACAGCATAAAAAAACAGCCTACTGGTGGTGACAGCCTGCCACCCGAGGAAGAAGGGTGTCCTGGCCTGAATGGCGTAGCTGAGGATTGGACTGTAGTTGTCAGTTCCGGGAGACCAGGACACAGACGCGGTGGTCTCCGTCACCTCGGTCACTCGACAGTCTCCGGGAGGCCCAGGGGGACCTGGAAGGAAAGGCAGGTCTCTCAGACGGGATGAACCCAAAGACAAGGAGATCAAACTCACAAATGAAGTGTACACCTGCTTAAGAGTGCACTGTTGCAAGTGGGAATCATGTGGATGTGAGAAAATTATGTTTTTATCAGGTGCCTGACTCAGCCTGAGCTGCGGACTGCTTAGCAGTCTTTATTAAATTATGAATGTTCCGCTGCTAGGACACGTACTTGCTGATCTGAGCCGAACAAAAGCATCAAATGAGAAGGCCAATGCAGAAGAAGACTGAACTGTGCTTACCTCTGACCACCACGTCTGTGGCAATAGACACGCTGTCCACCTTTGTCTGGACAGCGCAGGTATATTTCCCAGCATGCTTGGGCTGAATGTTTCGGATCATAATGTCTCCGGCTGAACGCTGCCAATGCAGAAAGGCCGTCGAGGGAGAAAAGACTTCATTTTAAACTTCATGATAAACTAAAAGGTCCACAAATGCACGTGCACACTGACAGGGTGAGCCTGAGTCAGTAGGACTATTCAGAGCTGAAAGGCTTCTTTCGGCATGACTGACTATTGATTCCTTTCAGACATCCAATCAAACATCAGAACAAAAGGTAAAATTGATGTCTAATGTACAAAAAAGAAGCCAGGGCAGAGCAGTGCACATTGGATTTTTTTTCTTATGGGCATTATATAATGTTAAATTGAGCTTATTATTATTTTCAAACCAAAATTCAATTGTGAATCATGGCCACCTAATTAAAAAGCTTTCACTTTTGTAATTATCTGGGATGCAAAAAGGAAAATATAGACGTGCCACATGTTAAACGATAACACATAATGAAATCTTTGGTTAGCGCCTCTGCCACTGGAAGTGTGACTAACAAGACTGAAGGGAAGAGTTAAGTTTCCTGTCAAAACTTTCCAGTCAAAAATAGTTAAATTCTGTTTGGAGTCGTGTTTGTTGATGAAATAACGGAGTTTATGGGTCTGTTGATGAAGACTGGGGTGTTTTTATACTAATGTACCTAAAAACAGCTAAGGGGAACATGGAGACACCCATGGGTCTGAATCAACGAGAAGCTATCTGAAGCTAAGATTAGCCTTGAACTGTGACTTGATCATGATTCAAATATCAGATCTGCTCATTACAGGCTGGGTGTTGTTTCAGGTCTTGTACAGTTTTTTTCACAATACCATAAGGGCAACGCTGAGTGCACTAAAGAGGAAAGAATGATCCTCACTTGGTACTCGACTGTCTCTTTTTCGAAGGACCAGCGATGTCATGACTTCCACTCACCCCGCCGACTTTCTCAAAAAAGGCCCAGTGGTTTCCAAAATGGATGAGCTGCTCGTTGAAGAACCAGGTGAACTTCAGCTCTAGCGTGGGGTCATGGGACACCTGACAGGGCAGCACGATGCTCTCCCCCACGGTGACGTCCAGGTGACCTGCCGGACTGGTGATCGCGGTTGGTTCTGCAGATTGGAAGCAGAGTGTGGTCAGTGTGGCTTTCTTCTTCTCCCTCCCCCGCGTCCCTCTTTATATGCCTTCTTCTGTCTTTTTTATTTCCCTGAACATCCAGAAATATGTCCGAGCTTCCTTTAACGTCTAGCTGAGACGTTAGTCAAACAATCTAAATTACTTCAGAGTCTGTCCGTGTGTTTGCAGTGCAGCTCGGTTATAAATCAGAATATGGTTTCATATATTATCAACCTCAAAAAGAGGAAGAGGAAAAAATAAACAAGCCAGGGGAGGAGAAGAAATCAGCCATTACTGCCGGTCAGATATGAACCTATAATTTGGCTTTGTTTGTGTCGAGACAAAAAGCTATTATTTTTCCATCCTTCGCACAGCGCATATCAACATAATCTTTTGTCCGCCTCGGCTGGGTGTCTGATTCAACAGCGGCGCAGAATACAGCCGTGGCCCCAACACTGGTCCACCGTGAATTGTGCATGCGTGTCAAAAGCATCTAATGGACAAGCGAGCCGACGTGGCGTGTCAGTGGGCGTAAAGCTCTATATATTCCGCTGCGTCTAAAGAAGGCAGCCCGCTTTTCCCACAACCCCTGAGGAGAGGCGAGCGATCGTGACGGTGCGTATCAGGTGAGTCTCAGGCAAGTTGAGCCCTCAGATACGAAATGAGGGAGAAAACTTTCTGATTGCAAAACTGTCACCCTCATTTCCTGTTCTGGCTGGAAGGGGCAAAAAAAATCGCAAATTGGCTCCTTCATTGCCTTCAGTGGGCTCTGCGTGCAGCTCCTCTTATTCTGCTGTCCTATAGAAGAAAATACTTTCCTAACAGCCGGGAAAAAGGCCTGTATATAAAATAGTATACGGTTCAGATTCTGAGGAATTGCCGGGATTTGCTGTCGACCCTGATTTTCCACGTGCAGAAGACTTGAGACTGAACATAAAGAAGTTCAAGTGTGTCGGAACAGTGAAAGAGACAAAACCTTTGCTTTGTGCAAAGAAAAACAAAGTCAACAACAAAAAGACAGAAATGAAAGAAGAAACTATTTGAAATTGCGGTTTCATTAATATTTCTGTGATGATTATTGAAGTGGAACATCAATGAAACATTATTGATATTACTGTGATGATTATTAAACTGTAGCCTATAGGACAGCGGCCGCTACTTTTAACTTGCAACATCTAATGCATGAAATGGAAAATTTCATGCAGCCGTGCACGGGTGGTCACTTCATTTCACCAGTGTTCTGCCTGTGCAGGGTGAAAGAGTTCCATTCACGCATGCAAGAAAGAGCTGAGAGAAGTCAAAATTGAGCTTCGGCTTGGGTAAATTTGCAATTCTGGGGAAAAAAAAAAACCCCACAAAAGAAAAAAACACAACTGGTGAGCAGGAATCACCAAAAGGCATTTTAATAGAGCGCTGTTGTTGACTCTGCTCTTTAGAAAGATGGGGAAAACTCATTACGCTGCACAAGTGCGTCCTTTAAATGGACTGAAATCTTGGGAAAAAAAAGGGCATGGCTGTGAGGCATTGTGTTAGAGAAGGGTATGAATTAAACATGGGGGCACATAAATGCAATCAGGCTCACGTCTGGCTTCCTGCAGCCACTCCCAATCAACTAATTGGACAGCGTGTGTCTCAGGTAACAAGAGTCTTTTTTTTTTTTTTTAAATCTCCACTTCTTTGTTCATTAGGAGTGAAAATCTGCTAAGCGGCTGGTTACAGCTCCGTAAGGTATTTTCCATCTATCTGATTGTTTACTCCTACCTTCTTAATTATAAACATCTTTAGTTGTGTCACAAGAGAAAAGCAACCCTGAACAAACCAGAATGAGCGCTTCATTAAATACAGTTTACCTTTCACCAAGAGGCTGCCGGCGCTGCTGGCCACTCCAAACTGGTTTCTGGCCACACACGTGTAGACTCCGTCGTCCATTTTGGTGACGTTGGAAATGCGCAGGCTTCCATTATCCATCACGGTGACTCTGTGGATCACATCGGTTCGCAGAGCATCAGAGATATGTTTAAAATCACCCCAGATGAGGAGTGTCAAGCATTTTTAGCTTGGAGATCCTGTTAATTGGCTCCCTGTTCTTCACTGGCATTCTTCACGGAAATGTTCAGCGTGCAGGTTTTTGACTTCTCCGCACTGTTGATGAGAGCAAAACTGGATCGCAGGAATTGCAGGAATAAAGTCAAATTAAAGTTAAGGTAGATCCGAAACCACGTCCTGATGAACTAACATCAAGTTTTGCAGCCCGACATGCCTCCACTAAAACCCCATCTAAACTGAAATCCACCTGAAATACAACCTATAGGTTTAATCTGGCTCTAACGCTGTCACACAGTCACTTTCCTCAGGTTTGGGAGTAGGCGGAGTCAGCTCAGATGCAGTACTTCACTTCTTGACACTCCACAAACATTTATATGCATGCTGCTTTAGGTAGACAACCAAGTGCAAATGCAGAATTCCGTTTCTCTCTGCGTTGCATCATTGGATGATTTTCCCGGCAGAGACACTTTCCAACGTGCCACTTGTGAGATAATAAGAGAAAGCAGGAATCTCAATGACAGATAGCACCCACGACTCCAAATAACAAAGATTCTCATTTCATCTGTCGGTGTCATCACTCAAGCCTGACAGATTTGCTCTGACAGCGAGCGTGCCACCGTTGCTCCTCTAGTCCAAAAAGAAGAAGAAAAAAAAGCAATTTAGTGACACAAACTCAAAGATGGCGCAGAAGTCGGCAGCAAAGCCTTTAGTCCGTTGCTTCGTTGCGTCCTCTGTATTTCAGCATATGGCCATTTTTGTCTATTAAAACTTACATTTTACTAATCCAAATGCTGATGGAACAAGACTTTTTCTGTTTGTTTTTCTTTGAAAACATAAAATACTGAAGGTTGGGAACCTTGAGAAGGGCAAAAATCTGGGCCTTTTAGCCTCAACAAGGCCTCAAATGCCGAATTTGAATAGAAAAACAAAGTATGGACAGACAGTAGAGAGTAGAGGGGAAAAAACTTCATGGCGATGCACATAATTGCTTTCATTTGCCCCAATTTTACTGCATTTCATGCAGTCAAGGCTAAAGGATAAAAGCTAAATCAAAAGGCATCAAATTATTTGTGGCACTCCGCTAACATTTGAGATGAAATGAAAGGGTTACAGGTAAGTTACACACTTCAGAAATACCAGGTCTGGATCGGTTCTTTTCATGAGAGTTGAACTCTGAACGCTGAAATGAAAAAAAAACTGACTACAAGCTGCAGGTGTGGAAAAATAAATATTTGGAACCGACATTTCATCAAAATTAATCGGGTCAGATTTGTGTGAACCTGCTTTAATGTATCTGTGGGCAGTTCTGCACTCCATCATTGATCCAGTTGTCTTTTCTGTTATCAAAGACTTTCAGCTGCTGTAGAAAATACATTTTCCTTGATCTATCTCCTCTTTTATCTCTGTAATTACTGGAGTAAATCTATCACAGACACAGAAAAGACAGATGCAGGAAGCTGCACCTCCATCGCGTCTAAAGGACGCTGTAATCGCTGCATCCTGCTATCGAGTTTTCAGCGGAAATGCAGGAGAAGAAACTTTCTCACCCCGTACACAAAAATAGGCTACACATAATATATAAACCACATAAAATGAAATCTTTTTGATACATGAATGCAACAGTGACACATGCTGCAGATTTTTCCAGTCGGACCTATGTCACGTGGTGGTTTGAACACAACCGTAACATCTCCAGTTTAGGTGCTTCCAATTGTTGCTCATTTCCGAAGTCGTAACAGAGGATTATAATTGCAACGCAGTCAACAGTAGTTCAGATGTTCTAGACAGCCTGGAATCGCTCTGGTCTCCAAGGAGGGTGCTTGTACAGGAGAACATTCCACAGGGATCAATATAAATACACCATAAAAGCCGCCTCGCCCTCAGCTAACAAAGCTGCCACTGTTTGCTGAACTAATAAATCATTTAGTCTGATTGTAATCGAAAACAAGCGAAAGCCATTTGGCGCTGCGCAAAAGATGAATATGTTAATGTTGTAAAACAGTTGTTGGATGTGCGTGGCTGACAAATGGAGTGAGAAACAGAACGTTTGCATTGTCAGAGAGGAAAACGACACAGCTGTGTTTTAAACTCAGATCCTTTTTGTCCTTAGTTAATTGATCACCTGAACTAATGGAGCGATTTATACACCTGAGTCCTGCAGAAGGCTGCAGTGGCGCCTCCCTGCTTTAGGTCATCCTGATCTTTACACCCACAGTGGCGCATTCTCCATGGTAGCGTCATGCGTTCACGCTCCAAGCCTCCATCCTGGAAATAATCTGCCATCATTCCAGCCTGTCACGTACTGATGTGTGCGTCCTGTTTTGCGTTCTGCATGTTTAATGCTGATGTGGGCGCCACGCTCAAATGAAGTAACGCATTCTGCATTTCTGAGACTGACAAGGACAGCTTTTATTACCTTGTTTGTAAAAAAGAGAAATTGGGTAGTTCAACTATGGGCAAAAGTAAAAATATGGGATACATGAGAGACGGGTAAGAAGAGGCCAGGGAGGTTTAGATCAGACTGCAGGCTGCAACGTTAGCACCTTTTATAGCTATGACATGTAGGTTGGTGGATTGACGCTTTCCAGATTTTTACATAAAAGAGCCAGCCGGCTAGTTAGAAAAATTCATTGAAGTTGCCGAGTTTTTATCATTCCACACATTAAAATGAAAGTGTAACGTCAACATTTGCCTTCTTTAATGTGCCAAACCTCCCCAGTCTATCGGCAGTTGGTACTCTACCTCTTCAATGTTTGATAAAGCCTTTCAGCGGTGGTTTCAGATCAATTTCCAACCACATCTGAACCCAGAGAAATTAATTGCATTGATAAATGAATCCTCCTGCAAATCCTCCCCAGAAACTAGCTTTTATCTTTGAAACGGCACAACAGTAAAATGAGGTTGAGCTGATGCTTCAAATATAACCGAAGGGAGAGTCTGAACACTTTCACAAAAGATTCCCTTGAAAACAGCACAGACCTCCCACCATGATCAGAATGACCTGTAGGAATATAATACTCCAGCCTTCTGCTGCGCCAATTCCCCCTGGAGTCGGGGGCATATTCAGCTAACAGGATAGAGCCCTTCCATTGTAATAGACTATGACAAGAGTTATGGGTATGGGATTTTGCATGGGTGACCTCCGACATTAAAATTGTTTAGCAGCCCGTCTCAGGCTACGTGCAGGGTGGTGAAGGATGAAGATGTAACCAGCATTAGCAGTCTGAAAGGCTTTCGGCTTTTTCCTTTTTTTTTTTCCTAAAGGTCGGCTCAAAGCGGTTAAGATGTTGTAGAAAAGCGCAGAGTGCATAAAACTTCAGCTTTAGGGCTCCGTAAACAGGTACTTTAACGTAACCTTATTGGCTGCCGTTAAAGTGAGCTATTGTCCGAAATGCTAAGACCTCTCTGCGGAGTAACTGAACTGAGCGGCTGTAAATGAAAGGTATCTTTTTCTTTTTAATATCTCAAAACAATTCTTGTATTGTATTATTAACTCTCAAATGTATTGCTTTATTATACAAAATTTATTTTAATCCCTGCCATTCAGTCTTCTGCAGGCATTATGGTATTATAGTGTGCATATATATTAATATATATTGTTTAGCTAAAGTAACAAACCATGTTTCAAGTCAAGGTTAATGTTCTTTCGAAATACTAAATTCTACAGTAGCAATTAAATTAAATTAGGGTAAGCTCATTATGGTTAACCACAGTGCCACAGTGCTTTAATGCTACCCCCTCATACAGGCCAGGGATGAGAGCCCAGGCGGGAACCACAACAGTGGGATTTCATTAACTCATCAGAATCCGCCTTGTTTTTAGTTGATTTGTTCTCCCCCGCAACAGATCCTTGAAAACATTATCCCTGCAAGATTAGAAAGGAATTATGGGTATTTTAGTTGAGCCATTGGGACGGATTAGCAGTATGCCACAGCTGTAACAACACTAGTAGCAGCCCCGCTACACAGTAAATGCTAACGACCTAGCAGCAAGGGAACACACATGCTGCACTAATGTCAGAGCTCAGCATCTGTACGCAGCTCACCGAGGCTGTAAGATGAAATCTCAAATGGGGAGTCTGGCTTTCGTGGGCTCTGTACACTGCAGCGAATGCATTTTCCTTTCAGCACTTTAAGAGGATGATAAATCTGCAGACTGGCCCCTGTGGTTAGCCAGCATTAGCAACACGTAATCCGGATGCTGATTCTGCAGCTCGGGCCTGGAATAAGACGCGTCTCTGTTGATGTCGTTATGGGCAATCAGATCCCGCGTTTGACTTCCCCAACATTCTGTCTGACGAGGGGAGGTGGGACATGACAAAACCTAGCGCACTCCAACTGTGGCGGGGATGGATACCCCAGAGTTTGGGTGTGAGAAAGCTGCTGAAGCAGTTGAAAAATTAATCCGCTATTAAACGAGAAATATGGACCTCCAACCACGACGCAGCATGTGCCAGCAGGTGCGCCCCCACCTCCTGTTGGCACATTCCAGTACAGATGTTAGGTGTTATAAAACACAAAAGGGAGGAATTTAGGAGGCCCTGAAATTCTTTCACAAGAAAGAATTTGAAAAAATACTCATGACAACATAATGCATGCATCACTTCTTTAGAGCAACTTTTTAGGTCCATGTTGGTCAAAATTTACCTGTCTAGCTTGGTTTATTGCCGTATATAAGACAAAAAATATAGATTCTAATCAATCATGCCTGCACTTTGAGACAGAAACTGGTTTCTTTGGTCTGATGGACATCTATGTTTTCCCTCCCTAGCACCCAGAGGTATTCCATTGATCTGGACTTAACCTGATTTCTAATAAAACAAGGTGTTCCGTCTCCCTGGTGTCACTGCAGTGATCACACAGGAACGCATGTTGTTCTGCGGACGGCCATTGATCAGTCCTTTAGCAGATCCCAGGCTGCTTTCTCCTTGTCTCTTTGGTAGCTTGGATTGTTTGCCTCATCCTCTAATGACCCTCCAGGTCCTACATGCTGCTAATGAGCTGATGGATCAGTCGATCGATTCGAGCGCTATGCGCTGCCAACGGCCAATTACTTCGAGTAAACATTGCCGAAAGTGGCTCCGAGGAGAGCCACGAGAACAAAATACAATAGTACAGTCCAGGGAGGAGACGTAGCTAGCTGAGGGTCGGCGTGTTATGCAATTCAAATGGTGAGGTGTCGTACTACGGCTCTGAGACCATGAATACTAAACAGGAAAACATAAAATCACAAGTTGATGAAATAGATTCTGAAAGGACAGAACACCCACGCACGCACGCACGCACGCACGCTGCTCAGCGTACCTGTGGTTTTCTCTCAAGGCCTCTTTCCCCTTCCTCCATGAAATGATACCCCGAGGAGACATTCTGGGCTTGCACTCGATCAGAACATCTCCACCCTGCCGGGTTAGGGTCTGGGCCTTCAACAGGTTCTGGGAGAAGTCAGGAGCAATGGCTGATGGACAAAGAAATAAGAATAAAACTTTAAATATTGTAAAGAAAGCAGGAAGTAGAGGAGAGTGAACAGATGCTTAGACCACTGGTCACTCTGACTGATACTCCAGGATAACTTTGCTGAAATTATTCATTTCTTGGAAGATAAGAAGGCATTTTAATTAGAAAGAAAAATACATATCCCCATTTCATTACAGCCTGGCGAAGGACATTATGCATTTAAAATGAAGCTGTGCGTCTCTAAAAAAAAAAAAATGAGGGAACGTATAATGTGAAGCAAGTATTGCAGCCGCTCCTTTAGGCCTTAATTACTAAAGCAGCGGCGTCTGGGGCTGCTTTGTATGCGCATCGACTCAGCAGAAAGCTCCTCGACATGAACACGCAGCCTGGCTGGTGACACAGCCACGCCTGACACGGCATCCACACAAGCAGATAATCAGCCGCGCACGATACAGTCATCCAGACAGCACACTTTAGCTTGGTGACAGTGACACGTCAAACACGTTGGGCATACAAGGTCATGCCTTAAAGTCTTTTTGATTTCATACTTAAAACTGACATCATCAAAAGCTGCACAACTGAGGTCAAACAGCTAAATTTATCAAGCTTTTAAGAAAAATGTCCTGACATTTAATTTCTCTCTAATTTGTACACTAATAGTTTTAAAGCAGCCCAGTAGGTTGCAAACTGGAAGATGTTTTTTTTTTGTTGTTGGTTTTTTTTTTTTTTTTCACAAAGAAATGGAGGTAAAGGTAAAGCTGCGGGAAATAAATGCCAGCCAAGATCCTCAAGAATATCAAAGCAATCTTTTTTTTATTGGAGTGCAGCATGTACAGCTCTTTTGTGCTGCTCTGCCCATGGTTGCTTTGTATTTTCCTCAAAAAAAAAAAGTCTAAAAATCACCCAAATGTGTTATTATTATAATTGTGCTAGTAAAAGCTGTGGAAACGACCTCGATGTGACACATCTGCTGCAGTAGGAAGACGAGATTAAAGTAGTCGACTAGAAAATCAATTCCAAGTCTAAGCCTTGTTGCCATTTTCTCTTAGGGTGAAAACCCAGGAGTAGCTGCTAAACACAGGCATTTGTTTGTTTTTTGCTCTTCATCCCTTCCCAAAATCATCAACTTTTTGTTCTTTCTTCCTCAGTGTAGCTGGTTAACCTCCAGCATGCTCCCCTGATAATGACAGCTCTGGAACGACTTCGGATGCAAATGAGTCCTGAAAAAACTGCTCCAATGGTCCAATGGTCTCCGATGCACAAGAAAACAGAGAGAAAGCATTTTTATCAGCTTCAGTAGGCTGTATAGTTAAGGTCAAGTCTTTATTTTACTGAGTTGGTTAGATGTTTCAACCAACTCAATAAATTAGAAAACATAAAAAGAGTAGTGAATATTTAAAACAGCACGGGGGGGAAACGTTTCATTATGTAACAGAAAATTGCACACAAACGAGGAGCGAATGTTCTGCCAATGTGATCGTAGGTGGAGGAGATGAGGACTTGAATGGTGATTTCAGGGGAAAAATAGACGCTGGCAGCTCCAGTGTTTCATCTGCATAACTTATTTCAAAAACTTACCTATGACTCGGAGCTCGGCGTTGGTGAACACCCGGCCGTGCCTGTTCTCTGCCACGCACTGGTACATGCCGATGTCTGCCAGGTTCAGGCTGCTTATCGTCAGCACTCCGTTATTTACCTGAAGCCTGTCCTGTTTAAAAGACGCAGCACAAACATGATAGTACCTGAGTCGCGACGCTTCGCGTTAGGTGGACCTGGTGGTAGACAGAGAGCAGTTTCAGACAAGGCGACCAGTCAGCAGAAGCCAATTTGAGACTTGGTTGTGGCTGACTGCTTCAAAGACTGCTGAATATGTAATCAAAGTAGTGTCATGACAGCGCCTGCCCCTCTCCTGCTTCTCTGCCCCGGCCGGCCATCAGCAGAAGGATCCCTGCACATGAGCCTGGTACTGCTCAGGTGGTTCTTCTTGTGTAAAGGGGCGTTTTTCTCTAACTGCTTGCTTGTTCAGGACTTAGGCTACATGCAGTTCTGAGTTTAACACACACTATAAAAGTAAATCTGAGCTCAACTTGGACTTGTTAACCACACAGGACTAGGATACCTACTGTTAGAATACACTACAAAGTAGACAGAAGCTACTAAACACAGGTAATATCAGCCCTCGATAACAAGACTTAACACCAGCTAACATAAAATTAAAAATACTGTAAATATTTGACACAACTGTGACTCTTCCAGATAGGCAAGGCAGATTGCTTAAACAGAAATAACAGAACTGTTTTCTGTTTGCACCAGACATGAAACAGATCTGACACACACTGACGGTAAATAGATCTAACGTTCAACATCTTTATCATGTCAATACCGCACTGGGGCTGTGTCTCTGTCTCCTTGTGTTTGTTTTCCCACATGGAAAGTTGCTCCTGTGCTAACAATAATTCATTTTTATTTGTTAATAATATTAATTGGCATACCGGTAGTCAAGTTTGTTAGCATCCTAGCAGGCTCCAAAATAAGATGCATACTGGCGTACTACTGATTTATTGCTATTAACTATTCAATTCTGACAGAACAACAAAAAAAGAAAAATTTACACTAACTAAATGTATTCACTCTAAATGTATTTTCCCCTAAAGAATTGTGGCATTATTTTCATAGCTGTTTAGTAAATTAAGGTTGAAAAAAATAAAGATTCTGCCTGGATGCAGCAGTCCTTTATATCCAGCAATTCCATGGAATGACATGTACCGAATTTACAACACGTTTGTATCCTTTCAACCTAATGAGTACTGCTTTAGTAATGATGAATAATCTCACATGTATAAACCACAAATTTATTTTTTTCAAATGTGTATTCTTATACTGTTTTTCTTATACCTAATGCTTTTTAAATATCCACTAACAGACATGTGTACAGTAAAATTGCTCTAAATATATTAATTTCCTGTAAACATATTAAAATAAGCCACAACATAATTGGTGGCTGGTGGTTTCCATTTAGGATCTCAGTGTAATTAAGAAAAGGAAACCTTTTTAAATTGCCCAGTAACTGTCTTGTACACTTATTGAGAAACAGAAAACCAATCAATTTTATGTCCAGAGGGGGTTGATAACTGAAACACTTCTAATTTTCTGTGGTCTTAATAGGCCTTTGCTGAACAGATGCAACCCCTCAGACACTATTAGATGATGGTGAAATCAAAACTTAAAAACAATTTTTTTCCTCACACAAACAAAAATCTTTGTTTCAAAGTGAATATGTGAACCTTTACAGAAGTTTAGACTGAGTACACATATCAAAAATAACACCTGAACCAGGTTCTTCTACCAGAGATACTTTTGACCTTTAAAAGGTATGGCACTTCTTTCTTCTCCCTTTTTACAGTCGTGTCAGCGTAATTGTCGCAGCACTCGTTGTTCTTGCCCTTGATCTTTCCACTGAGTGTAGCCAGACCTTTTAATGTCACTGACAAAGTAGTCCGGAGGGTCCCGCCGCCGGTACGGCTGTCGTCTAGAATTGTTACAGCGCTGCCACTTGAAAAGACAAGAACTGTCCCTTAGCATCAGCCCGTGACACCGCCGGGGAGTTTCTTTCTGTGGTCTGGCTGCACAATGGATGCACGGCTGACCTGTCGTTAAACCTGCTGCCGGAGGGGGCGCGGCGGTTTCTAAAAACTGGAGCGCAACAGCGGGATGTTTTTGGCCGAGGAGGGAGGCTCAAGTGTGCGTTTGAGGAAACAAGGGGAGAAAGGAACTCTCAACAGATGATAGATGGTTTCTTTCAAAAAAGATGAGGAAGATGAGTGAAAGCGCATCAGTGGATCCACTGTTCTGTACCTGATGTGCTGGTAAAGAAACCCTCAGAGGTTCATCGGTGTCCCTGCATAATCTCTGTAGCACTGGAGACAAATGATGGCATTCATCGGCTTTATGGCCACCATTAATTATCTATAAATTAAAATGGCAAATCTGGGATGTCACAGCAGTGCTCTTCCTTTGGAGGTCAAAGGTGTGGAAACACTAAAAACACACCCTCGCCCACACAACTGAACGGCAAACGGGTGGAGTGAAAAAACCCGAAGGACGGCTGGGCCCTTGTTTCACCGGGATGACATTTTGAAGTGACAGCCCTCCTCTGAGCCACTGAAATCCCTTGGAGGGGAGCCAAAATGTGGCAGAGGAAAAGTGGCTGGGGGAAAAGGAGGGGGGATAAAGGCTTGAAAGAGAGCTGAAGAAAAGAAAAAGGGTGCCAGAGATGCCGAGATACAACAGGGAGAGGAAGAGAGAAAAAGACTGATCCATTCTAATGAGGAATAACAAATGGCCCCCTTGCCCTCCTCAGCTTCCCCCTCTCTCTCTACATCACTGACCTTTGGGTTTGGAAATTGATTTACTGTTGCGGCTGTTGATGGTGGCATTTTGAAAATGGTAACACCCAACCTCGTTAATATAGCCACGCACAGCAAGAGTATGTGACCCTGGCCACCCAGCAAAGGAATTTCTATCATGTTATTTATAAAATCAATAGTGTGAGATGCACAGGTGGGCCGAGGGCGTCCTGTGGCTAAGGATGTGAGGCAAACAGAGGAAGTGACCTTTGTTGGTGATTCAGATTGATGACAACAAATAAAATAAAATGGAAAAAAGCATCAAGATCGCGACGCCAATTTGTACACATCTATATTTGACTTCCTGTGCATACAGCCATGGTAAATAACTATTTCTTTGTTCTGATGGTAACCCATTCAGAGTGCGCAGCTCTGTAATCTTCCTCTCTGCATGAGCATTGTGATTGCAATTAAGGTGCCCCAAATCTCAGATATTATCTCAGCGTTCATTCCAAGTTATAGAAAACTAAAACCAGCCAGGCCCTTTTAAAAAGATGTCCAACAAAACAGCAACCGCAACCGGGCCCAGGCTCATCGGCCAATCATCGCTCCTACTGCCCTGAAATCTCCAAGTCTGCTTGTTGCAGGCAGAGAGAACATTTGTGGCAAAAAAACAAGGTGCTGAGGCTAAGAGTAAAATGTATTTCTGGATGATGAGACATTTTTATTCCAGAGAGGGAGAAACTTTACAATGAAATGTTGAGGAGCGGATCGAGATTGAGCGCTCAGCGGTTGTAATCACCGCTGTCGCTCTAGCTTCTTCACAGAACGCATACAAACACCCTCCTGCAGCACGTCACACGCACATTCTTCGAATGCCAAATTTAGTCCTGAGCAAACATGGCCAGACGTGAGCAAAGGCACTGGGAACCACATTTTGCCTCTGAGGAAAACAGAACAGACTAAAAGCTGCATCTAAATTCACTGTAATGAACTCACTGATGGTGTAGATTTGGGTGCAGATGATTTAGAAACCTTTAGCAGCTAATATTCTCTTCACATCCATCATCTCTTACCTCCATGTGGTCTAAGGGCTCTCCGTTCTTCAGCCAGCGGTAGGACGGCTTAGGCTTGGCGCTGGCTTTGCACTCCCACACTAGTGTTTCATCGATGGTTTTCTGGACGTCCTGAGGCTTCTCGCTCAGTTGAGGCGCAGCTGTGAGGTTACAAACTACATCACGTGAGAGGTGGCAGAGGCCTCGGCATCATTACGCGTGAAGAGCGGCTCCGGGATGAATCGATAGCGCAACCAAGCGGGCAATTAGTTCATTAAGGGATCATCAGAGGGCAGAAATCATAAATCCTCTACCAATTACCCTAAAGCTAACCTTTACTTGAGGAATGCATAAACAAAACCAACCACATGAGCCAATTAAGAAAAAGATGAAGCAACAGTGATTTAATAAATAAAGAAGTTGCAAGTTCTTTTAGGGATCGGGTTTGCAGCTTTTATATTCGGTTGGTGCATAAAATATACAGGTTGTCATTCTGTTTTATAGAAAGCCATAAATATCACGGGTTATGCCGTGTTCCCTTTGTGTCTGAAAAGTACAGAAGAAAAAAAGCCGGTATTTGTGACAGTGGTCCTAGAATCACATAAATGACGAGGATCTTATCTCTGGCAACAGTGGAAGAAGATTTATGGCTCTCATGAATCACCCACATAAAAAGAAGAAGCCATTCCCGGGTCAAGGAGAACGACGGACTGAAATCCCCCTGCAAGCTAAGCTGTGCCGCTGCACTGACGTCATGATAATAATCACATACACAAACAATCACTGTAAATTGTGACTGAAAATCTTTGGTGTGGTTATTCAGTTCTTATTTGACAAAGCGCTGTTTGTTAATGTCAGTCAATTTACGCTCATTAAGGACGTTTTTACATTAACAAAAGCATGTTTTTCTCACAAGAAAAAATACTGTATCTTAAAAAAGCTGTATAAAATAACACTTCCAACAAAAGGAAAAAAGAAGACTTGAGCTCCTTCTACGTGAACACATCCCTGTTGCATGCCATATTCCCAGGAAAGAACGCACAGAATTAAAAACGCTCTCTGCGGAAACAAATTCTGTGTGCCAAACCTCTTCCATCCAAACTATCACATAATAGAAAGAGGACGCAATTGAAGCAGCTTCGAGTCCATCAGATCGCCTATTCAAATGCATTCAACTGCTAAACCGTGATCTAATTTTATAAATCCCCTGGAACTACAAAGGGACAATTAGGTGGGAAATCGAAAAAGAGCCGTCGTTTTTGCCCCTGCGCGCACTTTCAGTTGGCTGCTGCCGGCACCGCATCCTACATATTGATTCGGCTCTTCTTCTATTGAATTGATGGATGTCTCACAAGGTTCCGTCTATGAGATTACAGAATTTTATCACCCAGCTTTGAGCTGAGACGGGACTTAAATCTGACGACTAGAAACACGACTTTGACGCAGAAGATGCGGTGGGTTGGGGGAAGAGAAGGGGAGGCATCACTGCGCTGAAAACCTCAGATGTTTAGCTCTTCATGCTCCCTTCGCTCCACCATCCGCCACTTCGCTTTAAATTAAAGCGCGTACTACCAACAAGTACTCTGAGCATTTTCTCTTCCCCACAGGTGCCACAAAAGCCTGTATTAGCATATCAAACACACCTCCTCCTTCATGAAGAGACAAATTTAGATTTGATGATTTCAGTCAAGCGCCAGCCTCCAGGGCCCTGTGGGCAGACATCGTCAATGCATAAATGGCGAAATAATGGAGAAAGAAACCATAAAACTTCTTCATCAGGAGCCATTAACTGTGCTGGAAGAACTATTGTTGGCAATGGAGGTAAAAAAGAATCACATTTCTTTGAAAGGTGATATGAATCTGTGCCCAACATTAGCCGCTGGCACAGTAGAGAGACAGTCAGCAGTTGAGATACAGACTAAATGAAAATCTGTTGTCCTTTATGTGAAGCTGTGTGTGAATTGTCTGGGGAAAAAAAAAGCTGTCTTACACATAAATTTTCACGATACTCTACTTTTCATCTGCAACGCTATTGTGCCTGTCATGAACCACCACACAGATTCCCCCCTCCACCCCTTTTTATCTAGCTCAAAGATCAATATAGCGTGACACACAAAGGATTGAATGAAGGTGATTTTTCGATCAAAGCCAGTGAAAAACCCTCCTCCCACTCACCGTAAAAAGACAGCTTTCCTTTCACCGAGTTCCTCCCTCTGCTGTTCTCAGCCACACACTCGTACATGCCGGCGTCTTCTATTTGGAAGTACGGGATCTCCAGTACTCCGCTGGCTTTATTCACATCCACTTTCCTCCCGAAGGAGGCTCCATCCGCTCTCCTCCAGCTGATAGTTGGCACTGGGCTGATGGTAGGAAAGATCACCCAAGGGCAGAAAATGAAGAGGCAAAACAGCACTGAGGACAGAATCTAAAACATCACTGGAGTCGGCAAGCTTTAAAACCTAAAACTGTCTGCTATGCAAGGCAGCGCGCATCCTCCCCGACCATTACCATACAGCTTTGATTATTAGGGTAAACAAAACAAAAACTGCCATGAATGTGGTCTAATGACACACACTGGGACGTACTTTCCAAGAGCAAAACATTCCAGTGTGACAGTGGAGCTCTTAGCAACAGGGACCACTTCAGGGAACTGGACTTCGATCTTTGGCTCGTATTCACCCATCACACCTGCAGAAACGAGGGAATTAAGTGCAGAGTTTAGATCAAACGCTCCCGGTAGTTTAATCTTCCAAGCAGTGTTTGTTTTAAACCAATTTTAAATGCATTCTGTTCTGGTTGGAATTCGCTTCTTGTTTCCTGTGGCTCTGAATTGATGCTGGGATCTCGTGTTTACCGTAATCAGTCCACTTGTCGATATAAAATCCCATTACCGGAGCGGTGTAGTGTTTAGTAAGGAAAGCAAAAATGAGAAGTGATAGTGAACTCTTTAACCTAACAAAGAGAAGAGGGTCTTCATTTGTTAGCCGAGTCACGGACCACCTCAGATGAATGTGTTTGCTGACAACAGTTAGGCCATAAAATCAATGGCAGCCAGCTGTAACCTTCACCACTAAACGGATGGTAACTCTGAACGCATCACAAAGAATCCCAACTATTAATCACTAATAGTTAACAATCTAAGCAGTCACATGTTTTATTTTCAGTGCCTGGAATATTTGCTATATATTCACAATGTAGTGTAAAATCCAACATTTCCTCCCTGATCAGTAAACTCCTACCATCAACCCGGAGAACCAGAGGCGTCGGCGGCCCTTGAACGCTGCTTTTGGTGACTGTGTTGGTCACCACGCATGTGTAGTTGCCCACATCAGACGGTACCACTTTGGCGATGTAAAGGTTGCCTGTCTTCTGAGACACGAAGCGCCTCGTGTCCTGGGTAACAAACGACGGGTACTCATTGAAGATCCACGTGAAGGTGAGTTCTGTCCAAACACACAATGGCATTTATGAATCATCTGTACGCGGGTACAGATAATGACCGCTCTTTCAGCTGCCGCATCACTGCAATGTGATGAGCAGCCTTTAGGGAAAGAGCATTAGAGCTGACATTTCACAATTAAAAACAATAAATTAAAGAGCAATTTGTCCCTCCACTACTAGATTGTTGTCCCTTATGAAAGTAATACAGATGCTCCGAGTGGAAACACAGAAACAACAAACACTAGACTTCCAGCGAGAATCACTGAGTAACCCATGACAACAAGACAAAGACATCAAAAACATAACTTTGGATGATGTCAAATACACACACAAACACAGATCTCTATGGCCGTCTTGCTTCTCTGTTAAAATTAACATAATAAAAAGGTTTAACAATTTGTGGATGGATGGACAAAGGAAAACGAGACACTGAAACACCAACAATACGTCAGGCCCTGTGGTACTCCTCACACAACGACGCCAATGTCTTTAGCTGTGCTGGCAGCAGTGGCACAATCGCATAATAGAGTTTAAATTTGGCTCAAGTTTTTGTTGTGCTAGATGGATGGATGGATGGATGGATGGACAGAAGAAAAGACAGGTTGTCTACCTGTCCATGGTCCTTTCTCTAACTGCTGGGATAGACTCCAGCAGACTCTGATTAAAAAACAAGATGGTTAATACAAAAATGGATGAAGTGATCTAAAAAAAAGCAGCAGCAACAACAACAACAACAACCACAGAAGGTGGTGGACTTCGCTGTGTTCCAGCTATTCTATAATCCATCATCCCATAGTTCTGGGATAGACTCCCAGAACTATGAGCCAAATTGAGTGCAGTCAGAGCAGCTTTGCACTAACAATCAGCATTATAAAAAGGAAAGATGGTGTTTTGACATATTGACACGAGGATAGATTGCTCTGGACCATATTGCATCCCTGTCCCACAAGCAATCTCGGCTGTTGGTAAAAACCACCATCTAAGTGATGACTCGGCACAGTAAAGGGAATAACTGAAACATCAGATGCACTTTCATTTACTGGCTCGGAGTTCTTCACCTGAGCTGGGAGCTTACACGAGGGGGAGCAGGGGTTGGCGTGGGCTTTGACCGCAAACCTTGTAAATCTGGATATGTCACCGAGAAAATGTGGATGCTGCCTTTTATCGGTACAGAATAGAATGTCTGCTTTTATGTGGGTTGAACTGGCAGAGGACAGCCTGACCTTGTGACAGCTCCAAGGAACACAACGTGAGACTAAAACCACACAAAAAAATGTATCTGTCTCTGCTGAGAGTTTGCCAACATGGCCGCAACGTGTAATATATGTTTCCAACATCTTTGCAAAACCTTTATATCTGCTAACAACTAGTTCTTATTGATTGATGTGAATTGAATTGAAAGGCAGAGCATAACGATAAATCATCCCACTACCGTGATCTTACCAGTGCTTCTATGCTAACCATTTAACACAAACGCTTGGTGCCAGCAGCCGTACCCTGCTGCATGGTTACCACTTTGTGGCACAGTACAATAATTTGAGCATTCCACAGCAAGCACGTCGCTGAATCTGTGCTCACAAGCTAATGTCAGTTTCACTAAAATCCATTTGTGTGATGACTTTTAAAGTTTATATTTCAATGTGCATTTCATGCTGTTTTATTCTTCCACTGTGGACCTCCTGTCTTGATGGACCAGTGCAGAAAACAGCTGTAATACCTTCTCTCCTCTAAATAATATATCTTGCTCTCATCCTGACGAGACCATGTATATTTAATGTTTTTGAGACAATACCTTCCAACTGTACGTAGTACAACAGGCTGGAAGAACAGCAAAAGTGGCTGCTAATTGCCCAGTTAAAGATTCATGTGAGAAACAGGAAGCAGGAAATAGGAAGTGGAAAGCACCAATGCTCATGCTTGATGATTTGACTTAAGAGCCTTCTGCGGATGGGCGGTAATGGAATAATGCAATGATGACTGACAGTGAGTGGCAGATTTTCATTGTGGTTCCATTTAGTCTCTGTATAATGAACAGGCAACATTGGTTCCCTCCTAATGACCTGAGCGGAGGCAGCAGAAATGGAACATGACAGGCCGAGTACATGCTGAATCCAAAGTGAAGCAGGGTTTTTTTTTTCTCTGCACCTGTGTGCACTGTGTCAAAAGGGACGAGATGCACAACTTGTATCAAAGTTTGCAGGCTTCTGCCCAGGCAGTGAAAGCTATTATAAAGAATTGTATATCCCTATTCACAGCACATAAGTTCTAAAAAAAAAAATCGCTGCCAGCAGCACATGTGCCACAGCGTAGCTTTTACTTTGTTGCGGATGTAGTGTACGGAGAGAACAAGTGATTTCAGCCTTGACTAAATCTAAAAGGCCCTTTCCATTAGTGAAAAGAGGTCAGATGCATTAGGCCCACAGTTACTCAGATCCTTTCAGAGGAGAAAATGACGAAAACATGGTGTGCTGCAGTGCAGCACCGTGGAGCCGCTCCTAGGTGTTTGACAATGTTTTTCATGTCCTTTAAGCACAATTCAGAGCTGCTTTATGGTTTTAGATGAGCTGTCTCCATTCATGCAGTGGTCCTGAGGCATCGGAGGCATCGTTAAAATGCCAACAGCCTCATTGCTCATGTATGGAATATTGAAAATCTTTCAAAAATGAAACTGGACAAAATGTTGAAGTGTTGTTATTCAAATCTGTAGATAGGAAGATAAATAGGCAGACTAAATTGTGAAATTTGCAGGCACATTCACCAGCACGATGTGCAGGGATCTATCATCACAGCAACAGGAACAAAAACTGGAGATGATTCAGCTGAAGCTAGTGTCATCATCCTAGACATCTCCATCAGTGGGCCTAAGGTGCAATGACTGTTACCCTCGGGACACAAAAAAGAGCTGCCCTCGCCAGTGTCACGATCGCAGGGAATAAAGGTGCAACGGTGCACGAAAGTCAGGGTAGTGATTACAGATCAGATGGACAGCAGCAGATTTCCACATGAGAAAAAGAGCAGATAACAAAACCATTTCAATAATTAAGATTAGGTTTTAATTTAGCATAATCAAATGACCTTGTCAGGATGAAGATGGTAAAGAGGATGCTGCTGAGGTCTGCGTTGAATTCACAGTCAACTCTGTAAATGTGTTGCAAAAAACCCTGTTTCTTAAATTCTTACAACAGTAAGAATATCATGTAATATTCAGTGTCACAAAGTCCAAAACATCTGCCGCGGTTTAGAGGCTCAGCACAATTAGAGTAACAGAAATAAGAAGGGGCTTGGCGAACGGCAACAACGTGATACCAGACTCTAGCTAATTATAAACAGGGAAGGGAGGCAGCAGGTGAAACGCCAGAGTGTTCACAGAGATTTCTGCTTCTTGTGTTCATAATAGTTGGCATTATTCAGATGCATGCATACACAGATATCGCTCTCGGGCTGGCTTACACCACCTCACATTTGTAAGTAAAAGCTCTAAAAAAAAAAAAAAAAACCCTCTTGGCTGGGGCTATTTGGTGTTCTATGCACTGAAACACCTATGGAGAAGGACACAGGTTTGTTTCCTTAAGGTAATTCTTGGATTGCAATGCATCAGTGTTTTGACATTAAAGGCTGTTTCATTTTCCGCAACAACAGAGAAATGTGCTCTCTGGTCCAGATCTGATGAAGAAATGACAGCGGTAGAGATCCTTTGGTTACTGCTACAATACCACATTCGCCTGTTACTGGGACAAACATAAAGAGCTGATTTAATTAAGTTCAATCTAAAAAGCTTCTGTGGAGTTTTTATTAGCCCTGTATGCTGGTTTCAGGATTATGTCAAAACATATAACACAGCTGTGAAGTTCATGCGCGTGTGGATAGTTGAGCCTTTTTAAAGAACAGGTACGGCTTCCAAATGGTAGTGACAGATATGGGCCAGGTGCAACACAACTGCATCGCTGAGTGACAACAACCCCTCCAGGACCCGAGTCCCAAATGATCAGCGTCATGTCGAAGTTGAGTCCAAGGGGAGTTTGCAGTCTAAATAGGGACCCCGCTTTTGGTAACAAATGACAGACGAGATGAACATGAATTATTAAATAGAATTACTGAATAAATCTATTAACACTTCCCCGAGGGCTGAAAAACATCAACAAGACCCACATATCATATTTCCAGTGATTTAGTCAAAGCTCCAAACACACACTGGCACACATTCTTGGTAAACATCTGTGACGTGCGTTGTTTGTCAAATATGCAGGATCACACTTGCGACAAAGGCACTGAAGTTCCTCAGCAAAGTGCAACATCAGAGGCCAGAGCCGACGCTTCATTCGCATGAAAATGAGCTTGTAAAGATAGACGTTATTGCACTTTTGTTGCTCCTGATTTAAATGAGACAGAGGTCTAAATGCAACTTCTGGAAAAAAAACATCTGTTTGCTAGAAAAAAAAAGTGTTCTAACCCAGAAAAACAAGAGAATATTAAAAAAACACATTAATTAAAAAAAGGTAACAGATACACATGTTTTAGAAGCCTAATTATGAAGGGAAAAAGTTCTCACCTGCTGTTCTACAGCAAACGATGATCTGTTGATAACACTAGTTTTCAAATGTCAACATACGTAATTACTGTAAGTCAGAACCTCCCTGTTTTATCCTCCTCCTGCACAAATTAAATGAAGTAGCTTGTGCTAATGCTGCCTGAAGATGGTTACACACGGTCCTTTGTCACAACCATCTCAGTTTTGTGCTCTGTATGTATGTATGTATGTATTTAAAAAAATAAATAAATAAAAAAACCTCACGCAATCACACCTTGTCTAAGCACCAGCCACTTGTTCTTGTGTAACACCATGGGGACAAGATGGCAACAACCCCATTATGCTGGCACCTTTTGTCTGCAGCACGGAACAGTTGGCCAAGGCAGCGCTCCGGTGCAATGATTGGAACAAGTGTTTCATAGCAATTGAGACAACCGTTGAGATCGTCTCCATCAGACATTCTGAGACTTTATCTCGACCGGTAGCAGGACTCTGACCTCCTGTGACCTTGATTAAGAAGTGTCTGTTACGGTCAAAATGATGAAAAGATTAGCCAATTAGCAGTCTACGCCTCTGTGAACTAACTTTACTCTCCCTGCAGGCCTGTTTTTGAATGGTTTTACATTAAAAGGTGCCATAGCTAATGATCAATATTACATTTAATGAAAAGCAATTTAGGTTTCAGCAAAGAAACAACCTGGTTCAACAGGAATGCCAAATCCCATACAATCATATTAGTATATTTCCAAGAGCACAAATAATGGTTGTTTTTGGAATATTTCCTCCCCTGTTTTCCCAGTTTACCAACAGCACTCAGAGCTTGCATGTGTAATTTGTGCAAATTGCCCCAAAGGATTATAAAATCTATCCGAGGAGAAGTCTGTCAACGTCAACTCGTTTCTCTGCTTGTATCCTAAACGCCACCTCATCC
>CAAE01014991.1:2901510-3067941 GCA_000180735.1 Tetraodon nigroviridis | reverse complement strand
GCCCCTGGCGGCCGTTAGAAAAATGCATACATTAGCCGCATCATTGCATAAGCCGCAGGGTTGAAAGTTTGGGAAAAAGTAGCGGCTTATAGTCCGGAATTTACGGTAAGTGGATTCAAGTTGTGGCAATTAGATCAGGGTGGTGGCAGAATTAATGTATCAACTTTACAAAAAAAAAATAGGGGCAGGAATAAAGAAAAGCTGCACTTATGGTCTATGGCTGGGCAACTTCTATTCATCTGTTTCTTCTGGTTTATCACTGTCTCCGTTTGTGCTGCAGATGCTTCTAAGCTTGTTTTTGCCCAGACAGCTATGAAAAAACATTCACAACCTGAAAGTAAGAGTCCAGTGCAATTATCATTAACACCATTCTACAAGGAGCTGATGACAGGCAGATGAATGTCAACACGATTTTCCTGTGAAACGGCTTTTCTTAGAAGATGAGAAGCTCATCGAGGAAAATCACTGTGTTAGCGCCCCCGTGCTGTTTGCACCTCTGTGAGTCTGAGTCTGGCACAACCGCAGACACAGACATCTTCTCCAGCATTTGTGCCAAAAGTTTTCCTCGGCTCAACAGAAAACTGAGCTGACAGGCCAGAGAGTGGCAAAGTAAAACTGACTCAGTCCGCTGACCTCAACAACTCAACAAACAGCGCACTTTCCACTTCGTTCCGATAAATACGAAGAAGATAAGAAAGAAAAGTGATAGCCCGCTAGTATTTCTGTGCAAAACCAACGCCCAACTCTTTGCTGACCTTGGAGTTGAAATATTAGCCCGTAGTGGGAACGACTGGGATTGTAAAAGAGCGATAAAAACAGCAACGCGGTGAGCCATATTACCTCCAGAGTGGGGCGGTGGGCCACATAACAAGACCACTCCTTGACCTTCGCGAACCCTCACTGGACTCCTTCTGTGGGTCTTGAAGTCCTCCAGATCTGTTAAGCACAACACACAGAACAGTGAAACAAAGGCAGAGAAGCAAACAGAAGATACAGACGTGTTTACACAGATTAAAAAAAGGACGACAAGCCATATCTGCGAAGCTCCGTAACATCATATCTGCTTAAAGCACAGCAGCATGATGCAGAGACCAAGACGGTTGTTTAATATTTGCATAAATACAGACAAAGTGCACCAGAGACTTCGACACTTATGACTGGTGCAGAAAGCAATCCCTCAAGTATAAGCCACACATGAGTGAATTTAATTGGAATTGTGTATTGTTATCACTTTCTGTGTTTCATCCGGTGCACACAGGCCACCAGCAATTAAATGACTACCACTAACACATCATTTGTATGGAGGCCGATTACTAGTTGACAACCTGCTGAGAGAAAGCAAATACAGGCGAGAAACCTCAAACGCGGTGCTGTTTTCGTTCCCCTCTGCGTTATCTCGTATACGCACCCGCCATATAATGACATAATCAAGACAGAATTCATAAACAAGCAGGACTGACGGTGTCCGCACACGGGCGCGACGGAGGCAGCCTCCGCATGGCAAATACGGTTTGTGATCTCTGCAGCCCTCGGATGTAATGGGAAAGCGCGACTAGGAGGGCTGTAATTGAAGGTATTTTTGTTCTGTTCCAGACAATTTTAAATCTGCCAGTGATCTATAGCCTCATCAGTAAATACAGCAGCGTGGAAACACATTTACCACCCATCACCGAGAGCTTGGAGGTATCTTTAGTGGCAGAAAGGTTTGAAATTTCAGGTCCAACTATTCATTTTTACTGTAAAAAAGAAATTTAATACAAATATTTTGGATATGCAGCATTAAAAACCAGCAAAAAATATTTTTTATTAACCTGATCTTTTGCAAACAGGGTTGCCAAACATGAAGCTTTTCTGTCCTTTTATTTTATTTTTTTAATTAAATACCCAATCTACAAAATATAGTCTAGTTCATGAACCTTTACTTGATAGTCTCTACGTTTTTTTACACGTTTGAATTTTTTCCACAGGGTTTCATCCATGCGAGGGATCTGTTGTTTATTTTTAAGGTTAAAGTTAAATTGGCTTATTACACAGTGATTTATTTAATTATGGGCCGTGGGGAGCACCAAAACAAAAACTCTTCCCTTCATACCTTACATGATCTACAACATATTTGTTCTTTAAGGTTAAATCTATTTATATTTTCCTGATCAAGTTTAAAGCTCCTTCAAGATCTACCAGGGCCTCTTCTGCTACCTGCGAGGTAAAACAAGCTGCATTATGTTGAGTCTGAGGCAGTTGAATCTGCCACATTCTGTTGTAAGAAAACAACTTCAGATCAGGCAGGGGAAGTTTGCTAAAGCCTTATATTAAAGTGCCCTTTGTTCTAAAGCACTCTAGTCTAATCTTTTGGCTTAGTGAGCAGGCTGATAACATATTAAAGAGTCAGTTCTGCAAGGGCTGCAACCTGCTGAGTCAGGAGCAGCACCTCTGCAGAACTGGGCGCGTTAACACAGAGTGCTGGAGTCCAAAAATTCATCATTAAGACGTGAGATTCGGTCTGTTTTCTGCTGTTTGCGGTTTAAGGTTCACCGCAGGACACAAGGGCTCGTCTGTAAAAAAAAAAAAAAAAACAGCCAGTCAACAGAAGTGCTCCCAGACTAAGTGGCTGGGTAGAAAACGGGAACTCAACTAAAGCAGAGGGAAAAAGAGAAAGAAAGAAAGAAAGGAGAGGAGAGGGAGAGAAAAGACAGAGAGCTTCTTATTCCACAAAAGAAGTGATGTATTCATCATTCAGCATGCAGTATGGGGAACCTCAGCCTGTCAAAGTTAGTGAATATTCTGTGTGAAATATGATAATAATTCACATGGAAGCTGGAACTTTATCCATCCATCCAGCTCACCATCACCTACAGGTAAGTCACCAATCTAATGTACATGTGTTTGTACTGTGGGAGGCAACTAGAGAACCCTGGACCCAAACTGCCCATGGAACCCAAAACCTTGTTTAAATGGGATAACACTGGCGCCACCGTGCTCTCTAAATACCCCAGTTTCAGTACTCAGAAGAATTAAAAAGCTGGGCATGAGTAGTAAGTTAAGGCATCTTCCACCTCCAACTAGTTAAACTGGGGCCCGAACCCAGTGACTGCTATCACAAGGTAGCAACGATTCCGATCACTAATCAAAATGACAAACAAAAGTCAGCGTGATGCCCTACAAAGGACAAGGGCGCAACATGCCCGTGCATTTACTTGGATGAATACATTTGGTTTCAACAAAATGGCAGATTAATATTTCTACTATAACCACAAAGACAATTGATTTTTGTTGTTTTTAAACTAAGTCCAATAATTAGAAAGTATCAGTTACTCGGCTGACTCCGTGGATCAGAGCTCCGGTGATCAATATTGCTTCGGGGAGGGGGGGGGGGGGGCACTAACGAGCTCGACTCACTAAAAGGCAGCAGTGCCTGTCAACACAAGCTGTTCTACACCCCGCAGATCATCTAATCAAGCCTATCATGGCTCCGTGACTGCCTGTGATGCTTCGTGGCAGAGTTCAGGCTATTTTGAGTGCTTTCAAAACCATGAAATTGGAAGCGAATTTGCATTTTTTTTTTTTCCAAGGCATCAATGTGACCTATTGTGATGAATGAAAACTGATTGTGGACAAGAAGAATTAAAGTCATTCAATTGGAGTGTCAGTTGGAGGGCAATCTGTGCCACAGTTAGATTTTCCATCCAGGTTTGAAGGTCTGTTGCTGGACGACTTTGCCTCCAATTAAGGGTTGTTTTCATTATAAGCTGACTACTCACATGGGTTTCGGTGGAAGCTGTTCTTAAAACATGATTAATCTTCGGGATTTAATGCCCCAAAGCAAAGGAGAAAACATGTTAAATAATAGATTTACCAGAAAATAGAACGCAAGCGCGGGTATTATCATCAAATACATGCCAGATGGAGCCTCTATCATACTGTGGCTCTTTCCAACATAATGTGACCTTGCTATAAGCCTGTGCAATTACAGGGAGAGCAGATAGATTTGTCTGGGTTTTTTTCCGCTCTGAATTCACATTTAGGGATGCACGCATTCTAACTTCTATTAGGTCCACCTTGTCAATATGGACTGGATTGAAGTGAGTCTTGCAACACTGCCACAGACCCTTTTAGATTTTTTTTTTATATTAGATCTTTTTTTTTTCTCATTTTACTTTTGAGACAGCAGACTCCTGGCGGCCCCTGAAGCCTGACCTTCTACTCTTATACTATTTTTCATGTTTGTCAGTGCTGGTTTTCTCCTTTTATACTGAAAGAGTACTTTTAAAAAGCAGTGGGGAAAAAGGTCTAAATAATAAAAGAGAAGGCACCTGGTACAAACAAAAGGTTTGACAGACAGGTTTGAGGGTGGTTGTAAACAAGGTTGGATATTTTTCTTTAAAAATAAAAAAAAAACCACTAGCGATGATTCATTTCAGCAATATTTGACAGTATTTCAACAAACATATTTTTAGTCAAGCTACCTTGTGAAAGCAAAAATGACTGTTGGGTCACTGGCTGATGTTGGACTTTATTTTTTTAACAATTTAAATTTTTTAAAAAGTCTTAAGGCTGAGGCTAAGCTTTTGTCCAGCTGCTGTTTACACACAGCAGTAAATGACGTCTGGGCCAGGGGCAAACACGGGCGCTGTGGAGCTTTAGTAAACACGATCCTGTCCGCCTGCGTTGAAGAACCTGCTCCCTTTGAGGCTTCTAAGGCTAAACTGTGCTGCAGTCAGCCTCTATCCAGCTATCCAGTAGCGCTCGGCCAGCGTGGCAGGGTCTGCAATCTGTCACAAAGCGTTCCAGCTCGCATCTGTGGCAATCCTTTCACTTCCACCAAAAATATCCTGTGGGGGATTAGAAAACTCAATCTGGTTTGATAACATACTAGATTATTCCTTCTGGCCTTCTGGGCAGAAGAACTGGCCTTTTAAACATTTAATTCCGTACTGTCTACACAACCAGAAACTCTCACTTTTGGAGCTTTAAGCCCCAATCAGATGCTGACAAACATAGTTAGGTCATCCGATTTTGAAAAACTTTATGACAACTTCAATATAGATGACATTGTTAGCTCAAATGATTTGTAAGAGATGCCAAAGCCTGTTGCTGGTAAGGTTACCAGCTCTCTCCTTTCTTCAACAATGCCGCCGGTCTGTGTCTTACAGTTATTACGAGGCCGTAAAAGGTGAAGGCCCCCAGGTGTTTGTGAAGAGACGCTAAGTGTTGCTTCTCTGTGAATTATTCCCCTGACTTGAGACCTGCTCAATCATACCGCAGGTTTAATTAAGTTTAGCCGAAAGCAATAAATAAGGTGTGCGACGCCCATGCCCACCGGCTGCACATATCCGTCGAAAGTTGCGCTAGATGGATCCTCCAGCTAAAAGGATGGTTGTGTATCTGCTCCAGCATTGACACAGAACCTCAGAATTGAATCAAGCAGCGCCATCTGTTCACAGATACCGGGGCTGTCGTCTGATATGGACGCCCCATCAAGAACAGAGGCCTCAAGATCACCTTGAAGCCCGAAAGGCTTTGGAATCTAGTCCTATAAAGCGTGATGGATGTTGGCTGTAAAGTGTCAGATGCACGGGGGTCTGTCAAGGCTCGAGCCACAGGCATCACCGGCTGTGAAAAGTTCTGAAGCGGGTGGCGCAAATACCAAAGGCAGGAATTTAACCTGTTCAGCCCTCTGAGGGACTTTCGTTGCGTGTTATTAAGCGAGAAGATCAGACCTGACGACAAACAATTTCCTGAGAATCCTGCCAGGTCATTACGCATTCAGTCAAGCAGAACCCCTATTGTTTATTGAAACTTTCACTTTCCCCAGGAAAGCAAAGACTGGATCGATGCAGTGGAGGAGTTGAGACGAGGTGAACTCGACTGGGGCAAAATAAAAAAAACGGACAAGAACTTCAAACTATAATAATTTAGTATGATTGATTTCTTTCTTGTAAGGGGTCCATTTTTATGTTTTGATGACAAAAAAAAATTTCATAGATCAGGCAGCAGGGAAAAGTTACTTTTCTATACTATGCTGGTAAAAGCACTCACTCTGAGCATCATTGTATTTTATACAATGACAAATGAAAAGGTTCAATTCATCCAGCCAGCCAATGTCCGTCACCTGTAAATGTCCATCACCTGTAATGGCTTGACAAAGTGGGGCCAAGGTGGAGTGGTGGAGGAGAATTCACCGCTGACAAAGGTTCACACTCACATGTACAAGCTGTTAACATAACCCATACTTTTGAAAAAGAACATGCTAACCCCTCAGCTAAATTACCACAGATCAGGATATTCTAAAACTGGAGAGTGAAGGTCACGTTGGACATACAGCAAGACTCACAGGCAACGTGCAGGCTGGCTTCTCTGCTGACAATAGTGCCGAAGGAGTTGGATGCCAGGCACTGGTAGACGCCGACGTCTTCGTCTTTGTTCAGGCGGCTGATGTGAAGGTTTCCTCCCATGAGGGAGTAGCGTGACCCTGGTCTGGGATGGATGAAGGAGTCATTGAGTTTCCACCTGTGAATAAAAGTATACACAATAAACAAAAAGAGAGAAGAACACTGTTAATCCAAAAGAGAAATTGCTGTTTTCACACACTATTTACCCTGTGTGTTGACTTATATGGCAAATGTAGTTTGTGTGTGTGCACAACAAAACAAAGAGCAAAAAACCAAAAAAACACAAAATAAACTGGACTGGAGGGGAGCTTTGCAATTGCATTAAGATATATTTTGTCATCTTTGCAGCTCGCAGAAATTGTCCACATCACACCTTGACAAATCCGGAACGACATGTTTCCTCTCAAACAAAGTAGCAGTCAAAGGTAAACCCAGAGTGAGTAACAAAAATTGACAGTTGCAAGAGGAGATTTGGAAGAAATGGCCTTACATGGAAAGAGTAAGTACAGTTTATTTAGATATCTACACAGTTTCGTTTCGTCTGCTTTTCAGTTTAAAAAATACTGGTGAGTAAGTGGAAGGCAAGATTCAGGAGAGAAGGGGACAAGCAGGTGAGCAGCGCTCCCTTCGTAGAGTGACTGATTAGAGTGATGTGGTGATCAGTATTGCAGCTGAGATGGATCCAGGAGCTCCTGATTAGACAAATCAAGAGACCATGGCGATAACTTCAAGTGGGGTCTTTATGTGGCAGCAGGTGCCGGGCAGTCTTAAACAAATTAATGTGTCCTTGGCAGCCGCGAACGGACCTGTCTCCGTGTCTAACAGCGAGGAGACGTTTGGCGTGCAGTGTCCCGCTGCCCCCCTTCGTCTCTGGAAGCGGGAGAAGTAACCTCAAGTAAAGGGCTGAATGATCGTGCTTCAAGCTTCTTCAGCCGCATCAACACCACCTACGGCTGTTTTCTTTATCCCACCTAAATGGGTTGAAAATAATGTTTTTAATTAAACCAGCAGTTTAGCTGGGGTAAATTGGCGATCAGAGGTCTTCAATCACAGGATGTGGGACATTTTGTGCACCATCATTGTGATGTACATGCTTGGAGACGTGTAAACAATGCTGGCACGTTCAGCACATAACCTCCTCCAGGTGGAGATGCTGTCCTTAAGTCCTTAGTTCAGCATCTGGCAAATGGACACAGGATACATGTGAAAGTGCAGACTCGATCTAAAGTGCATTTGAGGGCTTAAGTTTCCCTTCTAATTAATAGTAACAGCCTTGTAGGTTCAATTTTATTAGACAAACTTTCAAATTCAAATTCTATTTTAGATTAATCACACAGCTGTGTTAATTTAGAAGCTGATTAGAGCAATATTTCATCTGAGAGCAAAAAAGGGCTTTCAGAATTTGCAGATTTGATCTCTTCAAGTGCTTTTATTTTCAAAACTGATAATTTTTCAGAGTGTGAAGCAGCAGCTGAATGCTAATTAGGCATCTCCATTGATTATACTGATTGGCTTTGCAACTGTTATTTCAGTTGCCACCCTGAATCTTTCAGCTAACTTTTAGGGCCACGCATCCCCTACTCAACCTGTTACAAGTTAATGGCTTGGTTTTGCAATTAGCATTTAATTATTAGAGAAGTTACAACAGCACTTGTCAGTGACCCCCGTTTGTAGACTCACGGCTTCATCATCTTTTGCACTCGACCAGTTTTAACAGCAAATCATCATTTTGCCATTAGTTTGCATTTGTCATTATTTGAGCCACGGAGGCATCAATTTGCATCTAACTACATGTGCCGAGGGACCGCTGAACCTCGCAGAGCAAAATTAAGGCCACAAACAGGAGCTGAATTGGTTTTAATACTGTTTACCATTTGGTCAGAACCCCTGGATCAGGTGCAGGAGAAGAGTGCAAAGAAAAAAACGGGCCCCAGTTACCTGTAGAAGGGGGCTGGGTGCCCCTGGGCCTCGCAGCTGAACACCACCTCTTTGCGGTTCTCACCATGTTGGAGGGGGAACACCACGCTTCCTGGCTGTTTGGTGAACACGGGCCCCAGCTGGACTGCACTTCCTGAAAGGAGAAGCCGCATTAGATGTAAAATCCTGGAAGGTCATAAGAGCTGCATAGATCTGTGTTACATTAGATAATCTACCTTCTCTGCGCAACATCTATGTGCACATTAGATGTAAAATCATCTCAGAGGCTCGGCGTAATAAGGTTGGAGAACTTCACACAGTAATTCAATAAAGCTTCTTTTGAATGCCAACAAAAACAGTGAGCCACATGTCTCCAATTAAACAAATGCAATATTTTTACTGGTACCTGTGCTGCCATTTGTAAGATAAAGGTAGATGATCCTGTTGCCTTTTATAGATTATGATTTAAATATGAAAACTGAGACGGTTTGGTGGAGAAAGTTGTGGAAGTTTCCTCCAGGGACCTTGGAAGCTGAGTTAATAGGAGGCCACTTCCAAAAAGGCCAATATCCGATAACTTAACTGCACTCTAACATAGTGCTCAACCAATGACTGCAAAACTTTTATTACCCTGAAAAAGGTCGTAAAATCTTTATTGTTTTCTTTAAGGGCCTTCAAGTGGCAACTATTCAAAGCCACAGACATTGAGAATAATAAACTGAAATGTGGGGCGTTTGCGTGCTGTGGTTTTTCAGTTCTGCTCTACTGACCTGCTCTTTAAAAAGTGTTGTGACAATGCTCAACGAGTGTCAGAATAATTAGAGGAAGTTGAGCCACGAGCGGCTTCTCCGGGGCTCGGCTAAACCTGATGCAATTTCTCTGAAATTCCTACAATGCACCTAACTAGAACCTAAGATGGGGTTCAGGAAAGTGGAGTGGCATTCAGGTTGGCTTCTTCTGTATCGTAATCAAATGCTGGAGAGCTTTACTGGAGTTTTTTTTTTTTTTATTATTATTTTTAGTTCCCCAGGTAGATTTATATTTTTGCGACTCGACTGGGCCTCGAGAAGCAAACTGGGATAACTCAGCACAGCAGCAGAAATATAAAACCACTGAATCTTTAGATGATGTGCTGCAGCCAGATAAACGAGTTACCGCGAAAGTCAGAGTCCACTGAAAGACAAAATATGAAAAAGCAGTCATCAGGGAAGCGCGCTGATCCAGAATCCTAACAGGGAGTCACAGCACAATGACACAGAAGGGAGATGGAGGACATTTAAACCGAGGCCTTTCAGATAAATAAGGAGCACTCCGGCTCTTATCTGTTGCCTCCTGCCAGGTGGTGATACGCAGGCGGCAGGAGACTCGCTGGGACGACAGGAGTGGCGGGTGCAGGGAGCTGTTTAGGAGGCCGTACTAAGAACTAATCTCAAATTCAAAGGTAGCTGACAGCGTATGAATTTGTCCAGCTTAGCTCAGCATGAATAAGGAAGCATGCCAAGAGTTGGCTGCAGAGGAGATTTCGGTGGTCCGTGCGTTTCGGAATCCATTCGTTTCAGATCTGGGTTTTATGTATCAAACAATAATAATAATTTTTAAAAAAAACAGTCTTAGGGGTCTTACCTCTTTGCCATTATAAGGTTTACCTGCTTCAAATGGTGGCTCAGGAAGGATGTACAGGATATAAAAGTTTGTAATACTGATAAATTTCACCATCAGAAACATTGAGGCATCAAAATAAAGACTAAATAAAAGTCAGATTGTAGTTATTCTACAAATAAACAGAAGAGCACTGAAATGTGTATTTTTTCAGGCATCTCTTTAACAAAGATGTTTTATCCTCCTGAACTTGTTTGTAAATTTCCAATGAATGAATTTCAGCTTTCGAACTTAAAGCATATCTGTTTTTACTGTGAATGAGTTGTTATCACGAGTTACCTTTGAACTATCTCTCTTTTCCATTGGTATTGGTTGCACATTTCCCACTTTAAGACATAGTTTCACGGTTCGTTTCCGATCATTAGTGTCGGCAGCCATATTGGATCAATGTTCCTTACTACAAACTCACTCGTTTCTTTTCGAAGACACATTTACCATAACATTTGCTATGTTTCAGTCCGGACGAATGCGTCCAAATGTTGCAACATTTTCATTCTCCCCTCTATGATTTTTAAACATTTTACCTGTGTGTTGTTTATGCACCTGCACGCTGGGACGTCTCACTCTATTAGCAAAAATAGGTCCAATATTGATCGCTTAAACGCACAGCGCCCCCTGCTGACCCAGTGCAAAACTCTAATGAACTGCTTTCAAAAATAAATATATTACAATACACGGGAAACATATGAAGACAATAACTTTCCATATGTTTTAAAGTCTTAAGCTACTGAATTAAAATTTTATATGGTGCAAGATTTAACCAAATGATAAAACACATAGTGCCACATGTGCAGAACTTAAAAATCTTGTTTCCAACTGGGAAAGCACAGGATTTATTGGCTGCATGTGTGCAAATAAAACACTGAAGCTATTCCTGGTTGTTTTCATTGTTATTCAATGGATGCTTAAACTCGGGTGACCATAGCTTCAGAGAATCCTATTTGTCACCCAATAATGGTAATATTAGTAGTTGCATGACTTTTTGTTGGAAGGTATTTCTCACTTACCTGCTGCTATGCTGTTTGCTAATGGAAATCATGTTTTACATAGGGTTTAAAAATAATAATAATAACTTGTAAAAATCACCGGCAGCAGTTTCAGTTTTAGGCTTCTGGCAGATATTTGCATCAAGAAACTATTTAATCTGAAGAAAGGTGTTAACGAGCTGTTGCACTTATCAACCAAAGTGCCGAATAACTGGCATGGCTGTGACATTCATTCTGATAGTTATAAAACATACATTGCTCTTTGATTGATACTGACATGTGTACAGCATAGGAAAATAAAAATGACTGAAGTCAGATTTCATTAGTGCTCTGCTGTGCATCATTGACTGGAGGATTTTTTTTTCTTTTCTTAATTTTTATTCCTGTAAAAAGCTGACGCATTGGTCGGCCACAGCAGGAGAAATCGCAGGGGAGTGTTTTCACATCTTTACATAACTTCAAACACGCAACAGGGTCTTTGCTTAAGCATTCTTAAAAGCCATGTTCAGATGAGTTATTAAGGTAAGTCAATATTAACACTAGTCCTGTCTAAGATGCACACGGGCTGGGAGTGGGGGGGAGTAGTTGGGAGAGTAGTTTAGATGTAGTTCTAGGAAAATCTAATAATGTCAATCCTTCATCTGCATTTATATCCGCTTTGATATAAAGACCTGGGACTGCAACTGATACGGTCCAAGAATTTGCGTCTTTTCCAGTGAGACTAAAAGCAGTTGGGTGAATGTGGAGCCTCGTCCACTGATCTGTGGTCGGATTGTCTGACTGTGTTTAGTAACACCACACCACACCACACCACAAATGTGAGTTCATACAGGAACTGATGAACCTGATGAGCCACAGGACCAAGTACTGGAAACAGAAATCCAGTATAGAATAAACGGTTCCAGCTGTGGGTAAACAACGGCCTTGTTTACAAATGGCTGCCTGCCGTTTGTTGCACAGTTGCACTATTGACTCTTTTTTTTTTTTACATTTCCCTGAAGCATCATTACATGAATCCTGCATTGTTCTGATTGGTGGGTAAGTGCAATCAGAGTGGTTCCCAAGCGTGTGTGTCATCTTATCATGTCTCTTGATGGACGCTGGATTGCCAGAATAAATATATTAAACATCAACGGCGTTTCCAAAACACAGTAGCTTTGTGGGGCTGCTGTTATAGTGCACCATACTTTTTCTTGGGAGCGGGGCGTATGTAATGCAGCTGCACACAGAATATTAATGCGCGGTTGCTACTTTGTGATACCTACTACGTGTATACGCCTTCGGAGTGAGGCAACGCCTGTGCAACACAATGCTTTTCAGAAACGATTCGACCTCTGCTGCTCCCTACAGACAGACGTCTTCACACACAACTGTGAATCTCGAGTGAGTTTTCTGTCTCTCATGTGTTTTGTGGCTGCTATCTGCAGCCGTTCAGCTGGATTCAGTTTCATGGGGTCGGGGTGGTGATGTTTTCTTGCGGCTGGCATGCGTGGGCTTGATCCATCATCAGTCGTGTGCTGATGTGTGTGATTGTTACGGCAACGGGTGCCTACTGCCTTGGTACAGGCCAGCGCACAGACATGCACAAACACAGGAACAGTCACAAAGACACACAAACAGGCGTGCATCCTCGCTAATTATTTTAGGACCCAGCTGCCAGGAGGGGCTGCTGATTTGGAGCAACACAACATGAAAGATTGCTCCTTCTCAACATACTGTGCTCAAGCAGCGGCACCCTCATTCTTCTTGTTCTCAGCTTCAGAGAGCCTGGAAAGAACTCCCAGTTTAGCCTAAACATTTCTCAGGGGAGTGGGAAAAAAAAAGTTTTTGTTAAAAGCGAGATGAAGGGCAAGATTCCTGCACCACCACCAGCGAGATCTCAATTAGGGCGACAATTGGAAGCTCTTTAATTGAATGTGCAAAAAACTGCGAGATAAAAACTGCCTTTCAGAGATGCAAGGTGGGCTTAATTATTGCCCGTCTGAGCTGGAGATTCAAAGCTAAAAAGAAAAAAAAGGAACAGATCCTAGGTGTTCTGAAAAAATGTTGATGAAAAGGCACCAAGGTGAACTTTTCATTCCAATTATAAAACAAGTAAAAGACTTTTAGCCACAGCAGGAATAATTACGATCATTTATTTTAAACTAATTAGTATTACTCACCACAGATCAAAACATTCTCCTGGTTGAAAACATTTTAGGACCTCACGTCCTAAAGTGTTTGAGAAACTGATCACCCCTTGGACAGATTAGTTCAATTATCTTAGTTTTTTGTGCTTACATAATGAATGAAAATATATATATATATGTTGTGCTTTGATTTTACTTTTCAATTTTTAACAGATCTGTATTTAATTTTGAAAATTAAGTGGAACTATTTAATTGCAGGAAGTCCTTGATGCTGGTCAGTGCAAAAAAAATTGTCTCCAGGAGACACATGGGGGCTAAAGTGACTAGCTTCATTTTGCCTTGTGGATGTTGCACTGCTTTTCGGACTGTTCACAACAACATGGTTGCTAAAACAGCACGGACCAGTCTTTTCTGCCATGGCTAAAATGCCTGTGGAGCTCTATGTGGATGGACCATAGATCCAAGCTTAAACAAATCAGCTGGTGACACATTAATGGAATTTTACAACTGAAAATGTTCCACTCTGAATGTTGTTGCTGCGTTCGGTCCAGGTAAATGAGCCTGTTTCATCACTCCCATCGTGGTTTTTTCTGCTGGTGTTAGGCTGCCCTCCCCTGTCTCCTACACCCCCAGGTAACAATTCAGAGCCTCAGTTCTAACGAGATGAAAAGTACATATTTGGTATGGAGGCGGGGGGGCTTACCTGCTGCACACACCAGCACTGACAGGAGCAGTATGAATTTCCATAGCAACTCCATTTTTAATGGTCTGAGGTCAAAAGAAGCTCACATCCAATCACGGGTGCGCAGAATCTTGGCTTTGTCCACATCCACGGCTCTGTGAAATAGAAAGAAAAAGAGGGAGGGACACATGAGCACTTCACAACCACTTGAGACCACCTCAACAGAGGAAGAAATCAAAATAGTTCATGAAATAACAGAGACTAAAGCAAGCAAACAATGACTTACTAAATATGAGGAGCGCCTAGAAGCAGACGGCGCGTTATTTCGAGACCAATAAGTGAGGCTAATCAAGAAGCAAACCTGGCTTAGACAAACACGGGGGATGATTGGTCTAAAAGAAAGCACTTGGAGGGCACTCGTTCAGTAGAGCATGCTTAAGAGTGCCTAACATCGCATAAAAGGGATCATGCTTACAAGAGATCGCTGGCTTCTTCTCAAACCTGCTGAGACAAAACAAACTCCGACTGTCAAACGCATCTGAAGCTCGTAATAACTTGTCCTCAAAATCTTCAGGCAGAGTGTACAGGTCTGACAGAAGCAGGGGACTGCACACATGCAGGACGAGAGACCTGCACAACTGATTTTCAAAGAAGAAGAAGATTTTACATTTTAATATTCTTCCATTCATCCACAGGGGTGCGTTTCCTGGTCCCAATACGAAACACCAGTGATTTGATGTTGGCCGGGGTCCTTTTTCGACAGAGCGGCGCATACGCATCTGTGACGAGAAGCTGTGTTATGTAGCCCGAGAGGAAATTAGCCATTGTCTCTGCCCAGGCTGACTCGCTGTGGTACATTTACCTGACTGATGACGAGTTTGCTCTTACCGCCATCGACACAGCCAAACAAACAAGTATGCCCAATTAGGAGGTAAAGAAAGGCAAATTAATATTAACGGACAGGTGAAAGATCACACAATTGCAGTTCCTGAGTTAATTGCATACATTTCATCTCTGTATGATGACAGAGAATACCAATTCCTCTATGAATACTGTATAAACAATGTGCATAGCTACATTTAAGAACAGCTCCCCTGCACCATTCTTCCATCTCTTGTATGAAACCATTAAAGGCTGCACTTTTTTTTTTTTTTTGCACATAAATCTCATTATGGAGATTGGGTATAGAAGTGTCATCTTAGCTCCAACTTATCTTGCAGTTATAAGGATGCGAATGTCTTGAGGAAAATGTTGGCTTTTAATAATAAAATGAAGCCGCTCAAATCCCCTTTCTCATGTTCCTATTTTTGGAGTTCTGCTCCTTTGAGGAAAGAATCGTCAGAAATGCGCTGAATAAATTATTCTGCACCAGGCGAGAAATTCGACGCCACGATCTGATCGTAGAGAAGGACCGAACACCAGCTGAACCCCGGACATCGGCGGCTTAATGGTTGGTTAAGTAGGCTCGTCAATGCTTGCACTAAAAAGATTTGAAATAGCATTTCTTCACACACACAGGTCCCTGAGATACCGGCCTTTTTCAAACCAAACCTTGCCTTGGCAGAACCGAAGCGTGAGAACTGTCAACACAAGGCTCCCATGAAGGTATCTTCTGGTCGCTTGATCCTCATTATGCAGCGAGCCGCAGCGCAAAGACACGAGTTGACAGGGTTAGCGCGCAGATGAAAGGCCTCCTTTTGATCCTGTGAAGCTCAGATGATGGCAAACGGAGTCGTGACCGCTGCGGCATTTGATTTCCTCTTCAAATTTCAAAACTGAAAACAAATTACCCCCATGACCTTAAGTGGTGGCGACAAAAGCCCACTACTTACTTTCATCCTGAATTGGTTTCCTCATTTGTTTGCGGTATAAAATTAGAGTAAATGACAGAAAAGGCTTTCAAAATTTCCTTTTTCAAGTCTCCCCTTTCATGTCTGTGGCAGAAGCAACAGCTGAAAATGGAACATGATCAAGCCCGAACAGTGACGGTCCTGCTCTGAGCTTTCACTGACCCAACATAGATGACCTGCGAAGCCCTGACCAGGGACCACATCAAACCACAGACGTCACTGCACAGTACCTGGTTGCCTGGTGAAAGCACTCGTCATCCTGGTAGGACAGGAGCCACAGATGGATTATGGGTTTTGTAGGTTTGGGCTCATTCCCCAGCACTAAATCACACCTTTATTTGACAACTTAAAAAAACATTTGCATTTGTTTAAAATCTTTGTTTGAAATGCTCTTACCATGCAACTATCATATTTGTCAATTAGATGATAACGCTTTCATCATATGTGGATTGAAAGTGGTTCCTTTTTAATGTTCTAACCCTAAACGTGGCATTTGCGTCATCATCAGAGGCTCTGGCAGCCTTTGCTCACAGTTTCATAGTGGGAATCGGATGAATGCCACATGGGTTTGAAAAAAGGGCACCAAGTGGGGCCTTGGGCATCAGTAACCAGCTCCACATAGCTCCGACATGCTGGCCAGAGAACAAGAACACATGTCCAAGTTGGTGTCAACAGTACAATGTTTATGGATCTATAAAGGTTTTCCTCAAACTGATGCGGGATGCTCGTTTCTAAAACTGAAGCTTTTATATGACTTAATGCAGCTGTGTTGAGGGAAGCCTCACATTCGTAGGGACAAAGCTGTCCTCTAGAATTCCGCGTTGTCAAAGTGACACCTCTTTTCCTCCTCTCCTCTGACAGCGCCACGCGAGCTGATAAATCACAGATTGTAGTTCAGTCAGCCATAGACGCTGACAGTGACGGCTGATTCCAGCCTCTCCCCCACGCCCCGTCTCTCCTCTGCCATCAATATTTCAGGCCATAAAAAAATGTTTTAATAGAAGGGTCTTCCAGAAGTTGTGGCAGAGCCAGGAAAAAGATAAAATTCACACTAACATGCTTGAGCAACCACCCCCCACATACATACATACACACACTCACACACACGTGTACGCACGCCTGTAGCCCCTGCGCTCTAAATCATGAATGAGACTCCTACTCCACAGCAACGAGTCGAGCTGGGGAAAAAGGCTGCATCTTTAATCACCTGTGCTGGAACTTCACTCGATCTGAAGACACCAGCTCTGTCGGTGTTCATGGGAAGCTCTTCTCATGGCTCCGAGCGCCTCCGGCAATCTTAAATTCATTTTCTGGCAGTGCTTCAGTTGCGAACAGCAGTGGGGAAATGTGAAATTTCTACTTAATCCCGCACACTTTGATTCACCCCACACCTGAATCCAAGATTCACCGGGCTGGTTTTGCAGAGCGGTAGTGGTGATTGAAGCGTAACTTCCTAAGTGGATGAGGATTTAGGGAGTGGGAATGACCAATCATACTCAAAATTCAATTATCAGCTCAAAATGTAACTTGAAAAATTATTATTTTCAATCCCCCACAGTGGGAGGTGAATTTGCCATGGGAATTGACTGTGATACATGTATACAGGATTTATTTTCCCACAGATCATTTCAGATATCAGCACACACTACAGTTTTAAACCATGTAGGTTTTATGATGACTTGTACCATTAATGTTCAACTGAAATATGCAAACCAGCTGGCAACACTTTTAATCTGACATTTTAATTTAATTAAGCTACCGCAATGCCAACTTAAACAGCTGCCACAGTGCTGGCTAGCTCTTGATCTGTGAATACACAAACACGCGGGTTGCAAACCGATTTAGTATTAGCATTAGTAAGGACTGATTACTGATCACTAATTTTTACCCATTTCATTAAATTGTGCTTCTTATAGTTAGAAACTTTTCTACCATTTCTGACAAAATGCTCAATTTTAAATGAATTTTTTTTAATGTTAAAGGAACTATTTCCTTTTTCTCATATGACTGAGCTAAAACGTCATTTAACAGCTTAAACTGTCACTGCAAAATTGGTGCTGCTATACTTTCAGCACACACGACCACAAGCCTCCATACTTTCCTTAGTTGAAAGCGCGTGGTGCGTGTCACCTCTTTTTTCTCTCTTCTTTTCCTCACAAATGGCACTCTGCAGGAGTCAGGGAAGTGCCAACCTATTCCACAGCCAAGTTTTTGCTTCAAACAGTGGCACAAGACAAAGAGACTAATAGTGTTTTCATCCAAGCACACAAGCCACAGGCGCCACGTAACGCATGCCAGCTTCTTGGTTCCCCAAGACCACACCGGGGGGCTGTGCACCGGCGTGCTCGTCCTGGTCCCTCTAGAGACAAAGTTTGCATGTTAAAAGCTTCCATCTGCATGTGCACACGCTTTAGACTCTAACTAAGGGTAATGAGCAGAGATGTTTCTCATCAAAACAGAGGTTTTACAAACTTCTCAGTCTTATCCACTCAGCTGTCGGTATGCAGGTTGGGGGTGTAAATCAGTGATGCGGTAATTGATAAATGAGGTCACATTTTGTGGAAAATCACTTGTTTGAGGCACCTGCAGCTGTAGATTTGTTTTTCAGCAGAAGCTCTGCCTGAGCATTTTGATGTACAAATAGCTGATAATACCCCTGTGTGCGCTTTTACAGCTACTTAAGGATTCTATTTCCAACATCTGCCACTTACTACCTCCTAAAAGCTACTGACTTGCAGCTAACATCTTTGACAGATGGGATGTTGATAGTCAAGGGTACAAAAGAGACGGCAAAAAATGTAAACGTTACGTGGCGGCTACTCAAGTCATTTCCTCTGCACATGAAAACAGAAAACAAAGCCACGCTCGCAGGGAGCTGCACTGGATTTATTTTACCTTCGTGGAACAAACTGGGAATTGTTTGAAACTTCATTATCACAGCTATGAAAGACAACTACCAGGAAAAACAGACAATGTTTATCGCCTGTGTAAGCATCATCTGCAGCCACCATACTGTCTGTTTTAAACAATGCGGACTACATAATTGTGTAAGTAATGGGCATTAGCTCGGTTTACGCTCAGGTTCTAGGAGTGTGTGTGTGTGTGTGTGTGTGCAATGCAGAACAGCAGAGCCTTTCAGAAACGTTTTGAGGGCTGTGCTCAAACTGCACAATCGTAATCCAATCAACCTCCGCACTGTGAATACTGCGGAGGACACTTACAGAGACTTTTAGAGACCTGTCCATCTGCCACCTTCAGAGGTACAAACCGATGGTCCCAAAGAAGTGATCTAAGCAGGTCGGACAACACACAGATTCCTAACAGACCCTTCTCTTTCCAGGTGATGCGAGCCTGTCAATAAAAAAGGTGCCCTTTTTCTCACTACTTTATAAACAGACAATGCAAATGCTCAACTGATGTTTGCAACGTTGATGTGGGTCCAAAGTCACCCTACCTGCATGGCGAAAACCACCCTGTGTCCGGTTCCTTGAAGCTAACCTTGCACACTAAGCCCACAATGAGACGTCTGACATCGTTCAGAATCACCGAGTCAGCCTGGTGGGTCCAAAACCAGTCAGCTATCTGCTGTTGATAGCATCTCCAGCTCCATCTTCTCTGCAGACGCTGGCTGCAATCTCTGAATAAAATGGTGCGTTTTAATAACTGAATTTTGATAACTTTAAAAACTTTTTAATTTAGGAGAACAATTTTATCAAAATTGTGGTCTGATTCTGATCAAACAATCGGTGTATAGTTTAAGCGAGGTTAAGTGCAACTGCAAACAGGTCAAGGCTCCTGCAACCACACCAGCAATCTGAATACATCAGTCTTCAAATGCACGCCCTCGTCCTTGTAGCTACGAGATCCTTTCTTTTTCTCTGCTGCGCTTCTCTTGGCAAGGTGCTGTGAACTTCTTGGCCCGCCCTCCTCTTTTTTCACTCAGTGACATCATCGGAAATGTGTCCAGCCATAAGTACACTTCCCCAAGGAGATGTGTAGTAGCTCTGCTACTCTAACCAATAAGATATTAAAGATGGCAGTGGCTGAGCGCACAGCAGAGCCGGAACTGATGCCACTGATTAAAGACAGTCGCAGGTACAAACAGCAGGAGCAGACACACGAAAAGGCTCAACCTGCTGGATGAACAACCCAGATGGGTCCTCTAATTTCTCCAACAGCAGAGTCACAGTGCCCCTGCGTCTCCCTCTCAAACATATAGGTCACTTGATTTGCTAAGGATAACTGTTTCCAGAGGAGCAGCGTTAAAGTACCCCAGACTGGCTGAACAGGCATTCGGGCTCGTTGCAATCAAGGAGGAGCAGAGCTGATGAGACTGGACTGGAGCCCGGTCCCCTGTTGATGAATGAGCTGAATGAGGGCGGTGGGGAATATGAGAGGGCATGTGTCCTCAGACAGAAAAGATGTGCTCTGACGGGAAATGTCAAGATGGGTGATCTAAAAACTGAAATCTACAGCGGCAATTTTCATTAAATCATTTATTTAGCTTATTTGTTCATTCATTATTGATGAAGCTGCAAAGATATAAACTGTTTTGGATTCCTGCATTGCTGAGATGGGATGTGCAGAAATATGAGAAAATAAGACAGCGCTGAGTATTTGAAGGTCTGATAATTCACTGAAAGGCAGGAACTTGTGTTCCCTTTTAAAGATAGAAGTTAAAACATTATAAACTGAATGAACGTTATATTATTATAGCAAAAATAAGAGTAGGGAAAATCAATAAAAGCTCCTTTCTGTTTACCTGAGCGCGTCCCTTGTGCTCTTTAATGTTGTTTATCCCTTCTCGGATATCCATGATACTCCGAGCATCTCCTCACTCCTCCAGCCCCACAGCTCCTCGCATCACCGTCAAGTTCAAAGTAGTGACAATCTTCTCGCACAAACGTCCCAAAAGTCGCTTCCTCCGAAGGGCTGCTCGCTCCAGACGCCCTGTGCGGGAGCGCTGCTCGCTGCCGGAGGAACGCGTCCTCCGCGCTCCGCTCCTCCGCACTTTCAGTCCCGCGCAGTCAGCCTGCTGGTGCGAAATAAACCCGCAGCGGAGGTGGGAAACTTAAAAAAGGGAAAGAAAAAGGCGTCTGGTGAAATGTTGAGGCGCTGTGTCAATGTTTGCGCTGGGTGTGTGTTTTATGTGTTCTGCCTGCTCTGCCGCGTGCGGTTCGGTGGTAGGATGGGACTGAAGTGGGAGCGCGACGCGGCAGCGCGACGCGGCAGCGGCAGCGGCGGCATGCGGGACCAGCGGTGAAAGGTTTCTCCTTTTTTTTTTTTTTTTTTAAACTTTGCGGGTTCACGCACAGACAAGCACACTCTCTCCGCAATGTGCTTTTAATTAATAATATTCGCTATTAATTTTGATGTAGTCTTCATTGGAAATGTGTGTTTCTGTGCAATTAAAGGCTAGTCAGTTCTCGTCAGATTAGATGCAAATGATCGACTAGTATCGATAATCATTTTAGCATTGATAAATATTTATTGAATGCGGATACATCACCTAATCCAGCCAATGTAAGTCTCTGAGATTGCTTTTGTTTGACCAATAAAATATAGCATATTTGACCCCATTGTGTTGTGATTACACTGTACACCTTTTTTCTGAGTTACTGGTACCAGTGGTACCAATGGAGCTGACTTACTTTATTTACTTTATTATCTGCTGACACCAGATGTCTGAAGGTGATACTGTGCTGCAAAACTGCACTGTATCCTCTTTAGTGATCAGGTCCATCGCCTGATCTCAGCTTCAGAGAAGAACAGTTAGTGAAGACGGCAGAACTACAGGAGCCACTGCAGGTGGCTGCTGCCAAGGCCAGTCAATTTTGGCCATTTTTGGTTGTTTTTAAAGCATGGTCTCTCAGCAACATTAGGATCTGCTCTAACTTTATGATATATATTTTATATTTTTGAGCTGTTAATGTAAATATAAAACTATTGAAGTTTTGCTTGGTGATATCGACGTCTGTGTAGGATCTCAACCATCCAGGTCATCCAAGAGTAGACTATGTGTTCATCTGAACTTGTTTAGGGGTTTCCTATAATATGTTTTGCCTTCTATTCAAAAGTCTTGATGAAGCCTTTTAGATATAAGCCTTTTAGCAAAACGTTTTCAAAGAAACCCTAAACAAGCCCAGATGAACACAAAGTCTACTCTTGGATAACTTGGTGATATCCTTCTTTAATTATTTTTTAAAAAATTATTTTTATACCTTTTTGGCCATTACTAGCAAAAAAAAAAACAAAAAAAACGAAATCTTTGTTCAGATGCTCACAGCTGTTGGTTTTTGCTTAATGAATCTATTTGTCTTTGTGATCATTCAAAATGATACAGCTCACAGATGCTTCTTTCATTTCTAAAGCAGGAAGGTTTTTAGAAGTCAAAACATATATGCACTCTCCTTCTGACTCATAATCCTCTCTATGCTGAGTGGGATTTAAGAGAATCTACTTCTGTTCAGGCCAGCGGCAGAGTGATAATTACAGCAGAAATGACTAAATGCCCTACTGAGCTTCAGAAAAGTGGGGGGGAGAGAGAAAAAGACTATTTGGATTAACCTACTAAATGAAAATTTGTATTCCTCAGCCACACAGTACAGCTAATAATGGTGCATCAAAAGGTCTGTGGAAGGCTGAGTTGTGTAACCTTACCAAACGCAAATCTCCACAGCAAGGGTGAAGTAATTCATGAATGATTTCATTCTCCAGACTGGAGGGCAATTCTCTTATTGCTTTGCATTGATGACTTCTTACGGAGAAAGCAAAATGAATTTCAGTCTGTCTTGTTTCCCTCTGTTTTGTCCAAGGACAAAAATAATAAATAGATAAATATATAAACGGTGTACAGTGAAACCTGTGTGACTGGGAATGGAAGCCTTCTACTGTACTGTCATTTGCAAGAATCCATTCAAATGTGCAAATTACAACTGCGTCCTTTGTCTTGAAGCAGTAAGGGAGATGCTGAAATGAGCAATGAGTCGGAATGACAAGCGTGTTCAGAGCTGAGTGTGTGAAAGCAGCAAAAGGCGAATCTGTGCAGGTGGCACACTGGCGTTCAAACACACTCCAGGCAATCAGGATAAATAAAATCCTGTTAAGTTTTCAAGTGTGCTACTAAATTGCATCTCACACACCTTTCAAGAAAGAGGAAAAACTTGTTGGTTATCAATACAGCCTGGCCTTGAAACAGCACAACCAGCTTCTGAATGGGTAGGTTTGTCACAACCATGTATCTGTCCAACCATTAGCGCCCCTACTGGTCGAGGACATGTTTGCAGGCAGACTTAAGTTTCCAGTGAAGACAAACAGAACGGATGAATAAACTATGTCCTACATTTGCCACCCCACATTAGCATATATCAGATTATTTTAAACATAGACGTAAATAAGACAGCTACTATTACGGTACCTCACATTGTAGCTAACTATATAACCTCAAACAAAAGATACTGGGGTTTAGTTTTTTTTTTGAGCCATTGTCTCTGTGTCCTACTTTTCTTTAAAAATAGTATTCTCCGTCATCCTTAACATCACATTCCTACAATTTATTTTGCATCAATTTCAGAAGCAAAATTAAATATTATTGCTTGTATTTGCGGCAACTAATTATAATTGGTTCCAATTGTATTTTTTTTTATATATTTCTATTTTTTATTTTATGTTATTTGTTTTTTATATTTTAAGTATTTTAAGTATCAGCATCATAAGTGGCCTGCTACTGACGTTCTTTTGATCCTGCACACTGTCCCCAAAGCTGAATCTAAGGCCCAGATAGGAGCTGTAAGTTCCCTGAGTCGGGCCAGACCTCTCTGCCCTTGTCTCGTCATAGTGTCATTCATTTTTAATCAAATTGAGGCCTGTCGAGAGTTCAGTCACCTGCTCAGCAATGCAGACAAACACTGCAGCTTATCCCTAGATGTGAAGGGGTGTGGAATTAAAGTCGGGAGTGCTTCCTGATGTGATGTGCATGGACAGCCTATGATGTCATACATGAGAAGACTCTCACAGCGTTGAATGTCTATAGAAATATACCATCTGACATTAAAGCCAGGTGGATAATGATGCAAGCAGGTAGAGCAGATGAAAACTTGGTCTCTTCTCAGGGTTATCTATTAACTGCATCCGACAGGGTTTTTATGGATGTTTATTCTACAAAGTAGTGCAATGGAATCAAAGAGCAAAGACCCGCACCGGGCTTGGGTGTGATGAAGATGGATGTTGGCATTGAGGTAAGCCCACAGAGAGGCGTCCTAAACTGCCCAGTGAGTGCTGCATATTTCTGACTGGACATTATTTCAAAGAAGCTAAACAAGGTTTATTGAAATTGCTTTAACAAGGTGTATAATAAACTGTTCAGTTGTTTCATTCTTGAGGCGGAGTAGACGTGTGTATGTCACACAAGAGAAAAAAAAAAATCTTATTCATGCATATATGCATTCTGTTGATCAGAATTTAACAGTACCAATATTCTTAGATCTTTTTTTCCAATGACAATGTTCTCTGTTTAGCAACAAAATCAAAAATGGCTTTTTTGTTGTCTTTCTTTGCAGACAAGACCAAGCAGAAATGTTGCCAATGATGTTTCACCCCAAGCTTGTTGGTTTTGCTGATATTAGGCTGCATTTAATTGTTGTGCTGCCAGAAAAAGCTCTCTATCAGAGCTCTAAACACATCAGGAGAATGGGGCTCTAATTGAAGGAAGCATGTTTACAAGTAAAAACAAACTGCTGTGTGTGTGTGTGTGTGTGTGTGTGTGTGTGTGTGTGTGTGTGTGTGTGTGTGTGTGCGTGTGTGTGGATGTGTGTGTGTGTGCAAAGCTTGTTGTTTTTATGACAACTGTTATAGTTGTTGAAAGAAATGTGGGTTTTCCCCAGTGAGCATTGTTTACATGCAGAAATATGGTGGTTTTAGACAAATTCCTATAGGATCATTTGTAATAAAAAAAAACAAATTACTAATTTGCAGGGCTTATCCAGGTGAAGTAGTGCTGAAGCAAAGTGTTCAGTGTACACTAAGTGTTTGAAGACTCTGAAACCAAAACACAAAGCCGTTTTTTCTGAAGCGTTGCAATTCGAATACTGTTTTATAGCTCGAATCCTTTTTAGTATTTTTTGCTAATTAGTCAGTGAGTGGAAATAGACTAACACCCAGGCTCTGATAATAGAGTCAGCCTTCTGGCTCCTGAGAACAAATTGTCTTTTTGGGCAATATCTCAGAAAAATCAAGGAGACGCTCTGTCTCTTAGTGTGGCATGCGCTTGCTGCACACTAATGAATGTCTGGCAAAAGCATTTAACCTTGAGCCAAACTGCCTTCGCACTGAAAAAAAGAGTCTAGCTCCTGAACCATGAAATGGTTTGCAGTTGTTCCACTGAGGAGGAGGCTTCAACCCAGTTTACTTTGAGACAGCCAATTACTGCCTTTTTGAATGCTTTCAATTCATCCATCAAGATCATTGTCCTGTCGTTTTCGTGTTTGATGTCGCCAACAAAAGTCTGGCGCCCCTCTGCTACTGGTGAGGAGTCACAAAGGTGATGAAGGGTATTTAAAAATACTCAAACTAGGAGACCTTTAAAATAAGATTCTTGCTGCACAATGAAAAAAGGTGCAACAATATCCTATGACTCCATCCTTTTGGAGTTCCACAAGAAATGTGATTCAGGCATTCTGATGTTGCTAGTAGCTCCACAGAAACCCTGAGTTTGACCTCTGAGCTAGCTGGTTCATGCAACAGGGCAGGAAAGACTCGCCCCTGACATGACCATATCAGCAGCAGTGAACAGAAAATAAAAATGCACAGAGATTATAAATCCACATGATTTTTATCCCCACATTTTTCCTATATATTTTACATCCTTTTATCCTCACACTCCCATTAAGCAATAAAAATCCCGCAGGCCTGCCACCGACAAGACCCCGCCCCCTCGTCGTTTTTAGCCGTCACAACAGTGTTGGAGGCCATGTTGTGTTTCAACTAGAGGAGGCGAGGGAGAGCTACACACCAGGAACTGGATTACATCTTTGAGATTAAGGCTGTGATATGGTAAAGCCTTGATATTCTTTGTCTTTAGTTCACCTCTGCAATAGTGGCATTAGTGACTGGGTCCCTTCTGACAAATTAATAATTCAAACATCTCAGTCTGGAGATGGCCCAAACTGTCCGAAATCAAGTTCCTCTCTTCCCAGTGTGAGTGCATTGATTTTTCAGCTCTCCACCAACAATCGCAGAGGCTCAAAGGGGCTGCAGCCGTGTGTCCGGGGATAAGGAATGAAAGAACAGTAACACAGAAAACTGCAAGCTTGCCACACACTTGTGGATGCTTCACCAAAAGAGCTCAGATGAAAGGTAGAGATTGTGTCACCGCAGCATCCGTGATTATCCGCAAATATGACACCAGCTCAGAACCGATCTCTGATGATGACATGGTGTCATCTTTGCTGTGATCCAGTGCCAGGCCAGTCACTGACACCTGACCCGCACGCCGAGGAGCTCTTTTTAATCATCTCAAGCTGAAACGGAGAACGTTTGATAAGCAGAGCTACCAGGACACCCCAACAGTCTCTGTTCTGCATTCAAAGCCAGATCTCATTTGTCACAACTGCTCACCCAGGAGAAATTATTACATGCAACATCTATTGCATTCATGGGAGCACATTAGCAGGCACAGGATCAACAGGGCTTTATTAATCTGTAAAGTGCTGGTGAAGAAAACTAAGTGTAGCTCCAAACAGAAGCACGTTTGCTCTGTTGGCTGTCATTGTGCAGATTTCATTACAGAAAGTGTCTTGCATAGTTGAATCACAAGACAATAAAGCTTTAAATCTGCACAAGATGTATTTTATCTACAAAACAATGTGGCAAAGGATTAATCTAGACAAGCCTATGTAAGAAAATACATTGATACTATAGGGAATCTATTGAAATTCTCTATATTCTCTTTATGTTTGACCGCTTTAAGGACATGGCATTTCACCATTTCTACAGGACCACCTTATGTTGGCTTTATATAATATATTGGGAGATCACTAGAGCAAAATTTACAGTATAACCTTGCTTCTGAACTCAAATTGTAGTAATCAGAAAATTGATGAGTGCACCCTGGAAATGGCTCCTAAATCAACTGCAGGGAACATTTTTCACTCTTTTTTAAATGCATGAAAATCAATATTTAATCCGAACCAAATGTTGGATAATGCACACAAGAGCCCAAGATACTAACATCCTGACAGTTACAGCAGTTTGCTGTCAGAGGAATGGCGAAGTGCTCTAAAATGAAAAGCTCCTCTTTTGCATCAACAGTTTAGAATTCCAGACCTTGTGTTTGTTTCAGATCTCTGGAACAAATCAAGTGGATAGTTCATCCTTGATTTTCTGATATACTTAATGAATAAGTACAACAATAATCACTGCTTAGTGAGGGAGGAATACGCCCCAGAGACCCAGTCCATCACAGGACACACACCATTCACTCACACACACACTCACTCAATGGAGATAATTTGTTAAATCAGATGAAATGTGCTTGTTTTTGGACTGGAACATAAAACTGGAGATGACAACAACAAAAACCGTACATAGAAGGACTTGAGCTATAAGCAGAAGTAGACCAACGGTGCCAAATGCTCCCTAGGAATGATTAAAAAACGGTATCATTTAAATATTTCTATACATAGAGAGTATGAGAAATAAGCACAGAGGAGCTGCAATAGACTCCACTGTTAAAACCATCTCAGCCTGGAGATGGTAAATATCTTAGTCGTGTTTTTATAATACTTTGGGGCATATTGTGTGTAAAATCTCGGCACCATATCCAGGCCTGTCAAATAAAGACGAGGCCCCAGTGAGAGACGGACAGCCGGCCACACAGTTTGGTCAAAGCACCCTTCTGCCAATGTTAGGAAAGGTCAGAGGCACCACATGCTTCCTAACCAGAGCCATGGCACTGATGGGCTTCCAAAACAAATGCACAATAGATGCAATATCATTGAGAGATGCTCTCTTCCTGTGCTTTTGAGACTAAATAAAATAATTTAAGAGCCTAAATTGAGGCCCTGTTGCTGGGGCCATCAATAATAAAGCCAAAAGAATTGCATCTGCACTTTTGTGCTACAAATCAGCAGTTTGAGCCTATAAAAGTACCCTGCCTCTAGACACGTCTGACTTTCCTTTGGATGGTGTTACGATGAACTCACAGAGGACTCAGAGCATTAATACATGAAACAGTGGGGAACTCACTCCGAGCACAGTTTTGCCATAATGAACACTTAAACCGCCAAGACTCGGTGACAGCATGTCTCCGAAAGACAGCAGATTCATATTTCATGCATATTAACATCCCTAAATTATAAAGCAGCTGCAATTTACACTAAGCAGGACACCAGTAAAGAAAATAATTCTTTGGATTTTTTGCAGTCGGGTCAATTTATTCTACCATGCTGCCACACCCAAGACAAGAAAGCTGCAACACTCACCTGATACACATGATTCTGACAAACATTGTGAAGAATCTTTGCATCATTCTGCCCAAAGGAAAATATTTTGGGTAATAGCAAAATGTTAATGACTGATGTCAGTCTTCCTTCCCTGAAGTCCTCCTTGTTAATGGATGATGTTCTGAAAGGACTGGGGGACAGGAGAAGTGATTTGGATGCATGATTTACTGGAGTGGACATTCAAATAGCGAGCAAGTACGAAAACACAGGTCGGCACATAGAGACGACCCATCCCACCCCCACCCCCACCCCCAGGCTACGACATGCAGATTAAGGTAGAGTACTCATTGAGGAACATTATAATGATGTTTGTCACCGCTGATGATTTCGCCTCAGTGGAGAAGAAGAGAGGCGTGCCCGGCCTCAAATCCAATGGAGCAGAAGAATGGCTGAAAGAGGTGGTCATGGTCGTGAAGGCGGAAATTCAAATGGAGAAGGTGCACGTTGGGGGGCAGCAGATCATTTCAACTACTAGCAAGAAGAAGAAGATGATGTTTTGCAGAGGAAAGCATGCAGAGCCCTAGCAGGTACAGGCGTTGCCGTGGCAATCCGTGGTGATCCGATGGTGTACGGGTCACCGCTGGCATAGATACGGGTTAACTCTGCCTGGCATTGAAAAATGTGGGATGAATACTACTGTATTATACTTCAAGTTCATTTGCAGTCACAAAGAATTTAAAGGTCAGCATGGACAAAAGACCAAAGAATTGCTTCAATTTGACGTTTATCTTGACTGGCTTGCTATTTGACCCCATTCAGTCCAATCAACTGCTCGCTAACTTAGACCTTGGAATTAATAGCCTGAAGGTTGTTGTGCAATTTTTTTCTTTCAGCACAACAGCATGGTTAACAATAGTTTCTTTACAGTCACTAAAAATATATCATTACTTCACTACCAGACTCAAATTACTATGAAGGTGCTGTTCTGCCAGGGTTATGTGCAAACCGTGCCATGGCCTGCTTGTGAAGGTCTCCAGGTTCTACTAGTGGCCCCTGATTCTGAATCTGGTTTTTCATTAGGGTCTTCTTGAACTGCGCACAGGTTTGACTCTTCTTCTTAGACCCATTTTTCTTCAAAAGGGTCAGATTGTCCACAAACACATGGCTAACAGGTTCATTGCTGCACTTAAAGCTGCTTTAATGCTGAATTGTGAAAATAATTAAGTTTATCACAAAATAAAAAGAATTATCTGATATAAAAGTTTTTAAATGGAGTCGACAACTAAACCAGTGGTCAGATCTGGTCCGTGCTCAGGCATGAAGCTGCTCTCAACACCATCGATCTATTGTCATTCTGCGCACAGCCATGCACACTTATTTATTCAGTGCAAGTCTGCGTGTGTCCTTTTACCCTGTGAGTGCTGCCAAAATACAACTTGACTGATGTTTAACCTATCCCACACTTAGCCACCTGAGGCAGCTTAAGCATTCAAAGTGCTCTGGTGCTCAGGTACCATCCTTTCAAAATTTCAGCCCAATCCTGCATCAAGAGCTTGTTGAAACTAAACTACTACCGCACACATTTGCTACTTCATCACTGCAGCAATCACCTGCGAACCCTCCATCAAAGCTGTTTGCTGTCCTGCCTGCACAAGTATTGGAAAGGAGGTTAGCCCAAAAAAATTACACACATTTCCCACAACAGACTGAAATTTCATCCATTCAGAATAAAGCCCAGCTTCTAACAACAAAATAAAACTCTGATCTATACCTTCACAAGACGGTAGGTATCATTTAGTTCTGAGCAAAACACGTCCGATGATTTCCAGAGCTCATTTGCGGGTAACAGCTGCCTTCCGCAGGCGAAAAAAAGGCTTTGGAGATTGGTGCGAATGTACTGAGGAGTAAAGAAACAAACGAGCTGGGACTGGAAAACAAAGGCAGAGCCGCTTGCATGTCCGCCCTGTGTGTTTACTCTGTGACACACACTACATATTTAAACAAGTTTTGGCACATTAGAATGGTTTCAGTTATCCCTCCAGGTGAAAATCCTAATCAGACCCCGTAGCCAGACATGAAGTGGGAAGATAGTTTAATATTTTCACACCAGCGATGAAATGAGGTAAGTATATTGGTGCACGTGATTGAGGCCAGCGGCGTTGGCTTGAGGGGCTTCTGTGTCAGCAACGGTGAAGAGCCTGCACCTGACCACTCCAACAGGCCCCGCTCCAGGGTCAAAACAAAGCCGGAAAGCAGCGATGCGCACTCGCTCCCTGGAGATGATACATGTGTTCACAAGTGTGCTTGGCTCTGTATGCGTTTCATGTCACTCTAGTGTCCAGATGTCAGTAATAACCACTCTCCAGCAATTGTTCTGCTGTCATTCTGGTTTATGCAGCGACATTATGATGGGATCGTTCTATTAGTCTACATATGGAAAGCAAATGGACTCTTGTTGTTGTTCATCAGCAGTAATTGGCAGGCATTCGTCTCCAATACAACTGCGGCACCAGTGTGGCCATAGTAGACGAGATCCACCTGTTCCTCCGAGGCTTAAAATCACTGAACCGTGGCTAATATGAAATTTGATCACTTTCCTGACTCCTCCTGCCCGCGCTAATTACAGATGTTAACAATAATGAAAGAAGGGGAGGCTTGCTGGCTACGGTAACTATTCTGTTCCGGAACTCTGTCTGTTAATTAAAAATAATTTCATGATCCCAGTGGGTGAAGCTGCCTCGTACACAGATGCAGTGAGCAGACCCTGGTGTTTTTATTTAGGAACCTCAGCCCAGCAAACTAAATTGACTCATATGCAATACAGATCTGATGCCAAGTTCACCTGGTTGTTATGTGATCCGAGGGAGAGTTTAGAGGAGGGATGTTGGTGACAGTTCAGGCATCTAATCTGCCTCCTGGATGCCTGATGTGAACATTTGACATACTGGATGGAAATCATCCCCTATCTGACCTGCATTTGGTGATGTCCAGGAGAGACTGGAGGAGAGAATGTTCTCAGCCTTCTGGACTAGAGCAAATTAAACAAGATGGAACATACTTTAAATTACTGTTTTCTTTTTAAATTATTGGCCACTAACTTTGTATAGAAGACAGGGGGACATTGATAAGTGTGTTTACTGTTGGCACCATGTGTAATCATTAGAATTACGTACGTGCATATTACCGTTTAATAATGCATGAATATATATTATGATGTCATGAAGGATCGACTGACCCAAGCTAGTCGCTTGGTTATGATGCATCTGTAATCAAATTTATTGATTCTGCTTAAATGAATGAAGCTGACTACTTATCTCCATTCCCTCTATACATCTAGTTTCACGGGGAAGCTGAAAGCAGTTAAACAAAGAATAATTCAAAATTTTAATTAATGTCTTGATTCCCGTTTTTTTCTCATTTTAGCATGCTTATATTTGAGCAATAATATAATTTTGGCCTCCTGAATAAGTTAGTTTGAAGTGTAACTGGAGGCAGCAGGATGTGTTGGAAGAGGATGAGGCTCTGGCAAATAACAACAACTCCTTGTGCTCCATCTGCATCGAAGACAATGAAGCAGCTTTTTTTTCTTTTTATACCTTCTAGATTGCTGGGACAGATGGCAGAACTGGAATGATGCGGTAAGCATCTGTTTGTGCTGACATAAACTGGGTACAAGTATTGATATAGAGCAAAGTAAAAAAAAATAAGGATCTGAGAGTCTGGCATGCATCTCTGAGTGACGTCACAGGGACCGTGTAATGTTACTGCAGTAGGTACATACAGTGGGTAAAAGGACTCTAAAATAGTCAAGTAGATTCAGAGGACGACTTGATTGTCTCATGCTTTATATGTCACAAATAGGCTATGAATTGTCTTTAACACTACTGATTCTGAATTTCACTGAGCAACATTTTAGGGTCTGATCACAACACAGGCCAGACGTAGCAGCCAACAATGCCAGGGAAAAAAAAGTAACATTCTAGAGTATTCATTTTCGGTCAACTCAGTCAAGTCCCATCCAAGAACCGGATAAAAAAACACCTTACTCCACAGCCGGTGTTTTATTTAAAGGCTAGGAAAACACAGTGAACACAGGGGGTTTACATGTCTGCTGTCATAACCTATAAGAAGTACAGATGTCAACCAGAAGTTGAGCTTTCTGTGATACCATCCACTTGACATTAACCATCAGCTGCGCCTTATAGCCATGCACCATGGTTCTTAGATCCATCCCAAAGCCAGGTTTACACAAACTTCTGAGTATTTTCAGCTTCAGCAGAGCTGCATGTCAGGTTTGTGACACGTGGCTTTGATGTGTGGCACTGGAGAAGTCCGCCTATAAAACCAATACAAACACAGCAGCAAAAGCTTTGCAAGTGTCAGCAGTGGCATAATGAGGACGATGGGAGCGCTTCAGCAGCTGAACCACTGAATCGAGCATGGCTGCTCAGCACGAGGGGGATGTGGGGATGTCGCCACCTGGCCTAGACTCCGGTCACCTAAGGACAATAAAAGATATCAAATGTGTGTGGAAGGAGTCCTGGCTTTGATCAGATAGAAACCATACACAAAATCCTATAAATAGGGGAAAAAACTGCTGCAAGGATGTTTTTCCATCATCGTGCCCATCAGGGTTGACAGTGTGGTCTGTGGTCATTCGGTCACTGATGGCAGCGGAAATGGAAAACACGGCTCAAAGACTGCAGAGATCAGGGTTCTGTTTCCCCACAATCTGCCCAGTCTGCCACACTTCATTACTATGGCAACTGAGCTGACTAAATGATGTCACTGCAGTGCGATCATGTGGACTCCGTCTACCAAAATAACACGTGACGTTTTCTACGATATTCTATAAGCAATAGGTCCCCATACGGCATTAACTAGATCATTTGTTATTTGATACAAGCTGTTTGTAACACTGGAGGTTTGACTGTTCGTCGTGTTATTTGGGTAAGAAGGATTCCTTGTGCGTTGTTTGTGGAGGTCTATTGCAGCGGCTACAGTATTAAAGCCCCAGGCTGTCATTAGTTAATTAAACTTTCAAACAATAAAAATGTATTTTGTCCTTTTTCTCCTTTGCATTGTCTATCCCCAGAGGTCGGGGGGAGGCGGGCCCTCTTCAGTAGCTTCATGATGACCCAGCACTCTTCCTCCCTCCATGGCCATCTGCTTCTCCTTTTAACAACACTAAAAACATTTTTTTTTTCAGCAGGATGCTGATGTCACCGTACAGTGAGATATCCATAAAGGCAGTTTTGATTAGACCTCAGTTTACATTCAACACAGATCCTCTTTCTCCCCACACACTTTACGTACCATTGAATGCACACACTCCTACATCTATAGGTTACTGGGGGTCTGCTTGCCCCTTCGTCTTCATCTGGGTTGTTAATAGCTTGTCCTCCAGCTGGGAGGATCATCTATTGAAACCTGTTTGTCCCCTAAGTGTTCCTCCTGCTCTATGGAGGGGTTAGTCTCAGCTGAGGCCTATTAGTTGGTCCTACACAAAGTTTTAAACAGCAGAGAAATATTATATTAAAGTAGTAAATACTTTCCACATAAAATGTGCAAAGAAATAAAATTACATTTGTTAAAATGTATTTATCTGTGGAGAAATAATATTTGTTGTCTGGTGAACAGTTTTATACGAGCAATATTCTAAAATAATCTAGGGCAGTTTTACAATTTCAATTCAACTGAAGGTTTTTATGGGTAAACAGAGAAATAAACATGGCATTTTAGAAGCTGCTAGCTTTATTTAATTTTTTTTTTTGGAAGCTTCTAAACTGAGCATCTTCTACAAAGCAAAGCCATAGTTGAAAACACCCCAGGCTTGAGGTAAATCTCAATAAGGTGGCGCTTCATGTGTGGCAGTGGGAGCTGGAGTCAAAAAGTTATCATGTCAGATAGGGGAGCAATGGGGAAGAGCAGGGAGGCTATGCGGATAGGAGGCACAACAAACACTCTGTCAGAGTGTTTGGCTTTCTCTCATGTCTCATTTCCTTGAGCAGAGATGGCAGAAAAGGGCAAACAGGGAAAATGTGCTGCTTTTTTAGTGTTGATACGATAGTTTTCGTCAGGGTCCTCCTATCACCCTTCTGTAACCCCATCCACACACTCTGTGATTGGTGACCTCTCTGAAATTGGCCGCTTGCCCCTTGGCAGTGCTGATGAAGTTGTGCTGTCAATAATAAACCGAAGAAATGTAAAAAGGAAATTACAATAAGCATGCACAACAGACTGCAAATCAATTCGTAACTGTTTATGGAGCACAATCGTTTAAAAAAATTTGCCACAAGGGAAATAGTTAAAAGACTCTAAAAGTATATGTATATATTTAAGCTTTCTGACAAGTATAGCCCATATCCTTCCATTAAAGCTCCATTCAAGTCAACACGTGACCACTTAGAAGAGCTGAATTGGTAGTGTCTGACTTGGTTTCCGGAGTAGTGGTGGTGCGGGTGCATCTTGACTTGTGGAGCAGATTGATGTTAGGGTCGGCAGAGTAGAGCTGAGTTGGCGGGGGTCTCCTGCTGCATGCTTAAGTGCCCGTGAGTGGACTGGCATCTATTATTTATCTCTCCTCCCCACCATTAAGCCTGTAATGAGCTGGTTTAATTCACTGGGCAAACAGGCTTACAGGAGTCATGTATCAATAAATGTTAATTATCCTGGCTCCTGTCTGCATCTTCAGGGTGCCCCTGCCACACAGGCCTGGCCCCTGGTAGATCCAGCACGGTTTCCAATATGTTTGATGTCAGTGGCGCATCGAGCAAGGAATATGGTGCATGCTGCCTTGTCCGGAAGACAAAGACTGACCACCCAAGTTTAGGGGGTATCAGACCGAGCGCCGGCTCATCTGGATTCTCCGTCCACACGGATATCGATCCACCAGTGGATCAGTGCCAAACCACACTGAAATCGCAGATCAGGTCATTTGCATCCTGCTGCATTAATCGGGTATTTGACTGGAGGGCAATGAATTATTAAAATGAGAAAATTCTTCATGAACAGAATAGATGCATTTAAAAAACTTTGGAAGGTTACTGAAAAGTGCTGCAATGCCCATGGTTAATTTTCTCCAGATGCAGCATTTTAAGAGTTCTGATTTTCTTTAGAGGCTGCTGGGATTCCATGCTTGGGAAAACAGCTTAAAAGACATTTATGCTGCCATATGTTCCCACTAAATGTAACGATGCAGTCGGCTAAATCCAGATTAAAAACTGGAACACCTAATGATAGGTTTCTGTAGATAAATGATATGATCCACTTGTATATTATTTAGGGCTAGATTTCATGTTAATAGCCTTTTTATGTAGCCCGGTGGCCAACCCCGTGTGAGGGTTTAGGATCCACGATGTGCACAAGACTGACCATCATGTCAGCACCCGTCCATGGGGAAGTAGTGTTTTCTGTAAAGCAGCAGACCAAACAATAACCCCCACGAGATGGAAAACCAATAAATCTGATGCCTGAGAGGATCCAACACTGATTTAAGGTCTCTGGCTCAGGCGCCCACAGATCACGTCCTGCTTGCTCGGCTACGCAAGAGTCATTCTATCACTGTCTCCTGCGGTTTTCTTTTTTTTAAAATTCTTCTCACATTTGAACGTTATGTCATATTCAAAGCAGAGTGTGATATAGCTGCGCCCACCTTGCTTCTGTCAAGTTGATTTGGTGAGGGCGGTTGAGTAAAAAAAATCTTGCAAAGCACACACAGAAGGAATAGCATTACCAAAAGTCAAGTGTATCCTTTCAGACAGCTTCATGCAGCTCAGCACCGGCCTTTAATCTCTTTCTCTTTCCTTCACACGCACATGCGTTTACGGTGTTCTTAAGACATGATTTGATTCTTCTGCCTGCCTGATCTGGTGCAGTTTCTTTTTTCCCAGTTCAAGTGCAGTTCAGGCCTCTGATCCAACCAGCGCTCTCCTGACGCAAGATGTGAATAATGGTCAAAGGCAGTGGCTGATGGGACAAAATCACAGTATTAAAGGAGATTGGAAAGGAGGAACGATTGACACAGGTGTCACAAGTGTGCGTTGGTGTTCAATTTGACAGGGTCACAAATGTTATTTGTTGTCATGGGAGACCAGTTGAGACTATATCACCTCAGTCTATATGCAAATTAACACAGTGGTGATAATTAGGCAATTAGAAGTTACTGCCATGAATCCATAATTGTATTTACTGACAACTTTGTTTCTTGCTTTGGGGATACACCTATGCTCCCATTGGATAGCTCTCCAACTAACTCTATATATATATATATATATATATATATATATATATATATATACATATATACACCAGCAATTTAGCAAGTTACTTTTACGAAACCAGGGTGAGCAGTGTGGGGAAAACGACATCTATACACCTCTATAGGTATCTGCTCACATTTCAGATGATAAACATGGGGAAAGACAATTCAATTACACTCAAAACATTTGCCAACCCTTCCTTCATCTCCCTTGTTTTGTCTGCACAAGTTGCACAAAAACTCCTGTTGAGCAGCAAAACAGCCTGGCAAGACATGACAGTAAAAGGCTCCTTTATCATATATAGAGAGCCATTTTTGTAAATACAGAGTAATACTTACATATTACAGATAATCTAGATGTGCTTTCAGCAGACCAAAGTCTGTCTGGCACAATGTCAATTTTCAGTTTCCCCGCCCCTCCAAAAGACCTAGGTAATTTCAGTGACGACCTGTTGATGTTGCACTTTGCGTGCTCTTTTGATGCACGCCGGTGTGTGCGCGCGTGAGCCGAGGCCTGTTCGTGTGTCATGCGACGTAGACATAGGTACGGGGTGAAACAAAATGTTCCCCTCCAGCCTTTGTAATTATCTGCCAATTTTCTCCCCGTCAGGTGCCTTTATCATCCCTTTCAGATCTCACCTAGGGGTCGGAGACTGTCATTCGGTGGCACCTCCATCTCTCAGCGCACGCCGGATGAAATGTAGAAGTCCTCCCGCTGACCTCTGCCTGCCAGCTCCCTTTCCCCCTCTCCGCTTATTTGTTTCGCTGTAAGAGGAGACGTTTGGAGATAAGAGTAATTATCAGTCGGCCATCTCTGCAGCTATTTATGCAACCACTGAAGAGGACAAGGCAGTGCTCGGGTGCCTTTTCTGACACCGACTCAGAATGATAGATAACCTCTTTTGTGTTGTTGTTGTTGTTGTACCCACAGGCCAACGTAGACAGTTTTCCTGCTGATTTTGACACAAGTCTTATGCTGAATAATGATTGTTCTGGTTTAATTCCAGTTTTTTAGGAAGCTGAGTTTCAGGGGCAAAAATGGAAAAAAAAAACCAGGTACACCAGCAGGAAGTATGTTTACTTTCTTTTGTTATGACAAGTTTTTTCTTGACCCTGACATCTTTCAGCATTCTCTGTCGCCTTCATCAGAAGTTGTCATCACATTGCTGTGGCATGTCGTTATCAGCTGATGTTTCCAGACATGGCCGGCGTGACGCGGTGATCATTGATCTGTCATGCCAATATGTCCTCCATTGTCATATATATAAGCGATGGATAAAGGAGCCCGTAGAAATAATAAAACGGGGAGCAGAGGCCATCAGCGAGGATGAAGGAGCTTTCCTGCTCCCACACACCTCAAACTCTCTCCTTCAGCGACCACCGAACAATGATTGACGTAGTCCGCGTGACAGATCACATGATCAACCCCTCACGCCGGCTTTGTCAGAAAATATCTGCTGATAAAGACACGCAACAGAGGTGTGATGACAACTTTTGATGAAGGTAGCAGTGACTGCTAACACATGTCACGGTAAAGAAATAACTGATCCCTTTTTGTCTTAAAAGAAAATTAAAAACATGGTTGGTTAAAAAGAAGATAAGATGAATGTAATCAATAATACCAGCAGGAAGTGTTGCTAAAATTATTTCATTTGAAAAAGAAAAAAATCATTGTATGTGATATTTCAAACAGCAGACAATACAAGATCTGAACCCAGCTGGGAGCTTTCCTGCTCAGAGCTTCCACCGCCGTCACAGAATGGCAAAACCCACCGTCAGCCCTAATTGTTTTCTTTCCTTCTTTTCAAATGTCACAGATATTTTTTCTGTCAGCTGAGTGGGACAGGGTGTAATTACAAAACATGTTAAAGCTCCAGAAAGCACGTTAGAGCCAAGATGCTGCTCTAGGTTTTGGAGTGTCTGTTCTTCCCCTGCGTTGTGTTCAAGAAGTGTTATGCCTTAAATAGTCTTTAATTCTTTTTTAAGACTCATCCGGTTAATTCAGCCTCTTTAATTTCATGAACACGCCAACTTTTGTACAACCCCAAGTGGCGTCTCAGCCCAACGTAAGATAAGTCGTGGTTTTCTTGGCAAAAGATTCAACATTGCAATTACCGGTAGCTTGGCCTTGCTGACAAAAGAGTTTTTTCACACAATTGTACGTGAAGGCAGTAATTATGTGTCACCTTTTTTTGTTTACTTTAAAATAATGTGAACTGAAACAAATGATTTCACATTATAATCTATCTATCTATCCCCAATGCGGGGATGGTCAACGTTGTTGTTAAATGAATAAATTAGTCTCTTCTTTCTGAAAAGCTCATTTGAGAAGCATCTTTGTGACGTGAACAATGCAACGACCCCATAATGAATAGCTGTTGCATTTGCGCATCATACATCTATGTATCATTAGTGGATAACTCAATGGACTGAAGAGCATTACACTAAGGCTGCTGCATGCTGCAGAGAAAGAAAAGGATGTTTCAATGCATCTGATTCATGGAAAATTAGTCAGAAAAGTTTGCAAACTTTTGCTTGAACTTTGCTTTGATAAAATCGTGATGAAGTTTGCAAAAAAAAGCAGGCCTACATGATGGTAGCATTATTTTTAGCTTGTTATCGGAAGGTTGCCTATTTAGATTCCAAGATTTGGTTAGGGAAAATAACCCCCCACCAATACCTCGGGCTTTTACAACTCAAATATTGCTGTTGTGCCATGGCTGCCTGTTTTTATAGCAGGAACATCTGTTTCCCAGAGGAAAGCTGTCAAACACGTTCTACTCTATGGTGAGCAGCGCTCATATCAACTGGTTCTGATGTTCCCCGCTCTCATTACACCATTATCACAACCTCGCAACCTCTGAATTAATTAGCTGCTGCAAGTCAATTAGCCTCCTCAGCAAACTGGTGCCGCCTGTCAAATCCCTGTCCAGGCTGCTGAACACCAAGGACACCACTGCGTTTTGCTTAAACATGTCTGCAGTGTCTTGACAGTTATTGCTGGCACACAGGAAAGCCAGACTCCACAAGCATTTTTGATACACAAATTGTTAAAAGAGATGAAAACAGGCAGAACATTTAGGAGATTTACTCTTACTTTGGTCTGCTGATGCATAAAGTATGTCCCCACCATGTTCCTGCATGGGGTGGAGAACCCCCACCCCATCCCTGCTGTGGGCTGCATCTAATAACTCATCGTCTCCCACAGTGAACTTTCTCCCAGAGGACTCCATCTCAGGTGTCCAGCTGTGTCCTCAGGTGCACAGAGTGAAGAAAGTGCAGAGCAATTACTCCATTTCTGGAGCGATGCTGAAGAAAGCCAGCCTGCTGAACGCCGCAGACGCAGGGACTTAAAAACACACTTCTGAAAAGGTTTTCAAAACAATGGCAAAGTGTGTCAAGAACGTCTTAACTTTGTAGCGGTTTTGTGCGTCCTAAAAAGCGATAGAGTGTGTTTTTCCTAACTGTTTTTTCCATTCCCCACATGAAAGCAGGAATCGGGAGGTCATTTCTGAACATGGCACCCAATGGACTTCTAAGTAGGTCTAATTAGTGATAGGTTAAAAATATCTACAAACAGCAGGCAAAAAAAAAAGGATCTGGCCGGGATGGATAAATGAAAATGCAAGTGAAAAAAGAAAACTAAAGGAAGAGGCTCCAGAGCTAAAAAGATCCACTAAAAGCTTTTAGGGGCAGCGAACTGCTGCTGTAGGAAGACAGCCTTGCTGCTGATTTCACCAGTCACAAAAAGATGCCACAGTTGAGCTGGATGAGAAATGAAGCCATTAAAGCTGGCGGTATAACACAACACGCCATATCACCTCTGCTTCTATGGTAGGATTTATCTTTTCTTTAACACATCTCACCAAAACAGCAGCCTTTCTGCAGCCCAGGTCTCATATATACATATTAGCCTCTATAGGCAGTGATGGCCTTAAACAGAGGGAGATATATACATATACCACAGCAAGCTTCTCACCTGTGGCTGTAAAATCTGTGTTTCCCTCTGATGGCTTCATGTTGCTCGATAAATGTGCTGATGTGCATTTAAGAGCCCATATTTATTCCTGGTAATGGAAAAAAGGCAACGTCTCACACATCACCGACCCACAAGGCAATGCCAACACTATGAATTGCTCAGACTATAAATTAACAGATTAGATGATGATGATGATGATGATGATGATGATGATGATGATGATGATGATGATGATGATGATGATGATTATTATTTATCTCTTTGCTCAGCGCATCCCAACTTGCGTAGAAAATGGAGAGGGACCAACTTAACATGGAGCCTGGAAACTCCTGCTAAGTCACGTTTGGTGCAGAGCTTGATGGCCATGTAAACGTGCAATGCTTTGCATTTTCAGCTGCAAAACCTTCATGTTAGTCATGCTAAGATGTTCACAAGCACATTTACAGTCCACTTATCTGAACAAACACAATAATTTAATCTAGTCCCGCTGCTGTAGCATATCATCACCGCATTATAATTTAATTTTCCTTGCCTCTAAACATTTGTATTATTATATTATATTATTTGTTATAATTATATCAGATTTATCACCTTTTTAACATTTTGAATCATGAATCAATGCTATTTATCACCCATAAAAGTTTCCAGAATTTCTGAATGTCAACACTACTGTTTTTGCAGGACTTGACGACATCTGTTTCTTGTCTGTGCACATAAAGTGTGGAGTCCTGCTGGTAGTCACATTTGCAGGTGCAACATTAAACCTTGGTGTGCTGTGTAGCTGTCAAACACCTCCATGTTCTACTCATGCCCCTGCTAATATGCAGAGTTTAATTAAACACTTTTCTTGCTGACTATTTGGTGATTTTTACTCGTGCCAGTTATGGTTGCCTCGCGCTGTTTCGGTGAAATACATCATCATATGAGATTTATATCTATCTTGTTCCCACATGTCCACGGTCTAAAAAGCTCCTTTCTCTAAATGGCAAATCTTTATCCTGTAAAATAGATCAAATCGGGGAGAATGCAAAGGCAGAGTAATGGGGAAAATGTTTCTGGAAAAGAGATGGATTCAGTCATGAATTGGAATAAGTGTGAGGGGAAATGGCACAGGTTAATCACAGGGATAAATCATATCGCGCTGGCACCTTGAGGCTACGGCTTGTTGATCCTTCTGTGTCATTAGTCATCTGCTCTCAAACACCTGACAAAAATACCAACGCGTAAAATGAAAAGATAGAATCTCAGGCAACACCGTTGACCTTGCTTTACAGAAAAGCAAATGTCCAAAGAGGCTTGCATTGAAGAAGGTGATGGAGACATGTTACTGTGCTGGTTTCACCTTTTTCCAAAAAAATGATTTTGGTATTTCTGCCAAAAACATGCAAAACTAGAAGATATGCAGTCCCTTTTAAGCTGTAACACCACGTCAGATCAAACATCTCTAGGATTCCGCCTTGGTCCTAAATGTCATGTCGTAGGTCACAACTTGACTTCTCTATAAATTTTGCATGAATGAGAATTCACGAGGAGCAAATTTCACAGATCGGCTTTGCAGTGATCGTGTTTCAAGCGGGAATCAACCAGAAACATAATAGCCGACGGCGGGGAGATGTGATCTCCTCTGGGGCAAACCGAGGTGAGCGCTGATGAACAGTGTGGCTTCGTCTGGGACTCGGGGGTCAAGCTTTTGGCATTTGCAGAGGTGAAGATGGAGTAAACAGTGTTGGAGGCCCAGCGTGATTCATGGCAGCGTGTGGCTCGTCCAGGAGAGACTCGTACTGTTGACCAGATCTGCTTTTTTTGCGACAGACCGGGTGGTTGGAACGTCATGTGCGACTCGCCTGATCGTCAGGGTCTGCTTTGTTGTAAAACTGCATATCTGTAAATGAATGTCTAATAATCCCACGGCTAATTACCTCGAGGTTATCTGGTACAGTGGCAAGATGAGATATGTCAATCTTATTACCAAAGCAGCTGGAGCTAAAGTGGGACTGAGCCACTTAAATTAAAACTTTAAATCTCATTTATGTTTTGTAAAATTGTTAATTTAATTTTGCTTCCGGGGGAAGAAAAATGCCTACGTGACAGATCCTCGTACTTTTTAATATGATTTGACTAGATGTGGTCATTTGTTTGCTAGGTTTGGCCCCTCCCTGCATCGCACCTGCTTTGTCATCGCCAATTTAAACTCAAAATCAATAAATTTAAAAAAAAAAAAAAAGTTAATCATAATTTCAGTACCAATGAGTTGATCACTAATTTACAAATTAACTCTACCTTGTGCATTTTTAGGTATACTTTTTCTCATATATGTTAATTTGATTAGAAAGTATGACAAATAGGGTCAAGGACAATTTGGACCATTATTAGACCTATTAAAGCTGAAAAATTGTAGGGAAAGAAAATAAGAGCATTCTATTCAAGAAAAGATATGAGAGCATTTACTTTACACAAGGAAGGATGTCAGCTGGACATGTTGCCTCTGTGTCTCATGGAAGTCTCATTTAGAAAGAAAGGAAATGTTAGGAGCATGTCTGGAAATGAGGAGAGTGGTGATCAGGTGCAACAGCACAAAGTTTGAATAAGCGGGGAAAGCGATAAGATGCAACTCCAGGATCCTATTTGAGCTATCAGGCCTGCAAAACACAGGGTGATATTCACAGTTTCCATAGCAACGCAACTTTTGATTTTCTTTTTTTGTGCTGAAAAAAGGGTCCTATTATTGTGGAAGAGCTGGAGGTGGATAAAATTGTTTAGATTTGACATCAACGGCTTAATGTGAAAGGCGCAAAGGCGACGAGTGCAGTTGTGGTGCTGGTGTTTTATTTAATTTCATTTTATATTTTCTATTTACTTTTAATAGATTTGTGACATTCGTAAAATCTTGTTTCTACCCAGGAAATGTTCTGAAACATGCCTTGAAGACTGTTTACTTCTACTGTGTGATCGTCCTAAAGATGAGGAGCGACGCTTTCGCCAACTTGCTTGGATCTCCTTTTCTGCTCCTCACCAGCTTCACCGTTGTTTTGGCATGTGAAAAACAGAAAGTGCTGATTCGGTGCTTAGATCCCAGCTGGAATTCATCGAATCGGACCGTCAATTAGGAGCTTCCAGCAATTATCAGCAGCTCTCGGGAGTCCAGACACTGGTTGTGGTGATGAGCCCGATTTTTGTTGCGAAAATGGGACTTCTAATGGGAGCTTTTGATTGGAAACAGGGAAGAGTTTGGGGAATAACGACCACTTATTGCTAATTAGTGTCACAGATTGGAAATGGGGCCAGTCCTAGAGGGGCAGGAGTAAACGCTGGACAGTTGTCTCAGTTACCCCCAGAAGCAAACTCCGACCTGAGCTTCTCTGTGGAAAGATCAGGGCAGGCGCTCGCCATCTTGGTTTCAACCCAACTGTATGTGAAGCGTGAAAATTGTTTTAAATGTTTTTTGTTTTTTTTACACAGTCACCTGCACAGTGATGATAATCATTTTTCACGTTTATATCTATATTTATGTACCAAAGTCACACAAGTTTCACTTTCTGTGAGCCAAATAAAAATGAAAGATGAGTTCATTAGCGATAAAATGTGTCTTTGCCTTTCCACTTACTCAGGCTTGGTGCGCCAGGACGTGACCAACCCTTCATCTGATAATTTGGGGTTCTTCTTTCTGCTGTGGTGCATCATAAAGCCTGTTGGTGCATGAAACAAGTCTGCAACACTCCAAAATACACTACTGAATACTATGCAAAAGAGAGTTTGTTTTGCTTGTGTTTGTGAGCTCAGTGTTTCTGTGCTGGAACTAATGAAAGAGGAATTAAAAGCGTACCCTTTGCTGCAGCAGTGGAAGCCTCCGTGTCATCAAATCCTGCCTTATTATAACTTCTTTCCTCCGTCCTGGAATAATTTCACTGTAGCTGACAAATATACTCAAACTGCATGTTATTTAGGTAGCTAAACTAAACTCACTAAATGTGCCTCCAACAGTGACCAGTGACCAGTAACTGTGAAGCTCTTGGTGCCGCTGTTATTGTTATAAATTTTTGCATTGATTTATCACTGACAGATGCAAAGTCAAATGTCTTTCAAGTTTCTGTTTACATTTCAAATTGCAAAAGTAGTTTGCAGCAACAGAGTCACAAAGATTTTGCATTTTGTTGCATTGTTGGCTGCTGTGTTTCTGTAAAGCACCAACAGCATCAACCGACTTTATCAGCTAAACTACTATATCACCAGAGTTTGCTTAGCCCTAACATTAGCCAGGGAGCATGAGGAAGTGCAATTGGTTTGATAAGCTGAGGTTCAATTTAACATGCAAACAGAGGGACCATTTTTTGTACCAGAAACAGAGCTGTTTCACTTTGTGAATGTCAGTAAGGGCTTATTTTATCGTTGTGATCGAATGCAGGGCTGGTACTTTCTTCTCCGCCTGGAGACAGATATTTATGCTTGAGGCTGCAGGCCTCTACCATCACACCCAGATGCAGATGTTTGCAGGCGGGACAAAGACAGCTTGGGATGGACTTGGAAACAGAGGCAAACAGCTTGAGTTATATTTGCAGTAGGTGCCTGTGGCAGAGACAAACACACAGATAAACAGAGTGTGAGCAAATGCAGGCCACAGTGTGTGGGCCATGCCCTTCCTCTGACGCCAGCTCCGTGGACACATAGCATGCAGGAGTCATCACAGGCTGCCACCGGTAATTACCATAATGAACATGGGAGTCCCGAACACACACACACACACACACACACACACACACACACACACACACACACACACACACACACACACACACACACTTATTTTTTGCTACTGCAAAAATAGCCCACCAGCAGTTTCAAAAGAGTGCTGTCTCCTTAAAAAAATACCGATTAGATGACTTGGGCTTTGATATGGGAAGCAGAGAGAAACCCACTGAAGAATGCTGCCATTATTTAGGTTTTTTTTTTTTTTTTTACTGTTAGAACAATGAAAAGTTCAGAACAGGATTTATACCATGCATGCTCAAATTTACAGGAGCTGGGTATCTTTCTGGATGCTAAGATATTGCCTCAGGGCTCCACAGGACATTCCTGCGATTGCCTCGTCACTGTGTTTCTGAGTGTGAGCTGTGCAGATCTTGCGGTGTCGTTGAATAATGCATGCTTGAAATTACAGTTTGCCCTGATCGGCGGGGCATCCTCACAGTTCCTTTGTGCGACTGATAGCAGCCCATAATTTCCTTTTTCTAAGGAGTGGGATGTCACTAGGAGGCTGTCGATAAGGGTCCCGCTATCTGTCCACACTGCATAAGGAAACTGGTCACTGCTCCCAGTTTAAGAGTGTGAGGTTTATGCATCGAGTTAAGGTGCATTCAAGGGTAGAGCCACTGATGGCTGGCCTGGATCTCCTCAAATGCCAAATTTAGTAGATGATAGATTCCTTTTTTTTGATTTCTGAAATATATCAAATGTGCGAGACTGGTTTAAGTTCATGTCCTGAAACATCATCCCTGACTGTCTTTATCAACTTTCACTGCTGACAAGACTAAAAACAACAACAAAAAACCAAACTTAAAAGACCCTCACGTGCCCAGAATTTTGGTTATTATTCATAAGGCTTTAGAAATGTTACACTTGTGTTAAATATTATAAATGAATCATTTCAATTTTTCTGATTTGCATGCTGTAAAAGTAGTGACAAAAAGGATTTATAATTGTGCTGATCTTCACATTTTTCACTGATAGCCGTCAGATTTTATGACCAACTTTGTTGCTTCTCTGGTTACAGTCGCCTTGACGGCACCGAGGCTTCTCCAAAACCTCCCACACCGCTGTGCTGCATGCACACGACTAGGGAGCCCCTCAGTAAAAGATAATAGAAATGGCAATAAGATTTACCATCTTCATCTATCTTCTTCATTACCATCTTCGAGGGACTGGGAATGAACCATTCTGCGAGCCTCATGGGGCCCAGGCCGGCTCAAGGATCCAGGTTGTGTTTGGTAATTCATTTGGTTTAATAGGACACTACACTGCGGTGTGTCTGGGTAAGTCTTTTCAGTCTTTATATTAAGAGTTGTAAAATGTACTCCTGATAGGCCCCCTTGTGGAAACACCTCTAACAAAACAAAACAAAAAAAAGAATAAATAAAAAAAATGAATAAAAAAATCTAAAACAGCACTTCTGCAGTCCTAACACATCCAGTCCATCAAGTCCAACAAACCCAGCAGTGGTTATATAATGAGACTAAATCCGATACCCCTCTATAGCTGTGCATCCTGTATATAATATTTATTGGTGTACATAGTGTCACAAATCTTCCTGCACTTTCGTACTTTTTCTCCAACGTTTCTGCTGCTGGAACTTCCCCGCTGTGGGACGAATAAAGCTCTATTCTATTCTATTCTATTCTATTCTATTCTATTCTATTCTATTCTTATTCCTGTGCCAATGTGAGCCCGTCTCTTTTCTATGAGCCAGAATTTTCCTCCCTGGACATATTGTGCGTGACTACATGTACATCTTCAACAGTAGCGTAATGGTACATCTCAGAGGTGTGAACCTGGAAACAATGGCCGTATTAGCGTCTAGTGAGTGCCTCTTTCTGGAGTTCTGAACAAACACGGTCTTTCCATTCTGGCACCATCACAAATTGATGATTACGGAAAGCAGGTAGAAGAGTGGAGCTCTTAACTGGAGCGAGAGCAGCTGAAGAGGTAAAAGGTTAATGATACCAACCCACCCAACGCACCCCAGCCATCTTTGTTTAACTGGCTCGCGTGCCATTGAATTACCATGTGGGCTTTCCATGTTGTTATACACGCAGAGCTGCAGAAACATCCATCCGTCTGCTGCTAACTGCCACTTGGTCCTAATCACAGACATGTTGGGTGCTGGAGTGTGTCCACTAGTCACTGGTAAGAGGCAAGAAGCCACCCTTGACATGTCACCTGTCTCCAATTACACACACACACACACACACACAAACAAAAACACGAATTACACACACACACACACACACACACACACACACACACACACACACACACACACAGTCTGCAACGTCACATCGACCTGTTCTCTGCTCACTTCTCACTAGATCAGGAGCAGGTAGCTTTAAACAGTTGAGCGTTGGCACCATACATACCCTAAAAATATAATAATAAATTAGTGTCATCTCTAGCTTCTTGCATGTGAGCACAAAGAATAATATGTTCTTGTGCTGAGGGAGCACCAGTTGAGCTCACTATATAGGGTACAGCAGTCCTTACTTAATACTTGGACAGGCCCACAGCTAGCAAACACCACAGTTGGTGCTCTATAGGGGACGGGGTGGTTTCTGACACAGGAGAGGCTCCAGTCGACTGAGTGTGCATGTTTTAGAACTGTGGGAGGAAACACAAAAAGAATGCACCCTGGCCTGGAACCTAGAACCCTCATCAAAGCATCACCCTGCTGCTCTCCCTACAAATTTTGCATTCATGAACGTGCTAAGATAGACGCGTTCATTCGTCCTGATCAATGTGTTCATGATGACCTGAAAATTGATGTGGCAGGGATGCAAAACAAGCCCAGGCGGCATATGTAGGATAGAGCGAATTTCACACCCTGCCTTCCACGAAGCAAATTTAGACTCCATCATAGCTGGATAAGTATGATGGAGGAAAACAGCGACGGTTTTAGTAATCACATGTGTCAGCGAGGATTCCTCCCAGGCAAAAAAAAGTACAGCAGAGAAAAAGGAGAAGAAGGGTGAAGTGCGAATAAATGAGCTCGATGGGACTTGATAGATTCCAGAGGAGGATGACTGACCACTAATTGAGGAAGAGACACCCACACTGTGTCACACCGACACCTCCGAGACAACGCGGAGCAAATTAGGCTTTGGGACGTCACACAGGAGACACAGGGTGTGATGGAGCATCATGGAGTCTAATAAAATGAGGTGATTTGGACTGTGAGGTGTGGAGGAACGCTCAGGGGAGCTTGCAGCAACCAGAGTGTGCCAAGTTATAAGAGCCTCTGTGTTAAATCAAACTCCTGTTCTGTGGGCCCTTAATTCTCATCATTGACAGTAAAAGATGCAAAACTCTGCATGACAGGTAATTTATGGCAAATTTGACCTGAGTTTTCATTTGAGCGAATACGAACGCGTCATGTGAGTTCTATTAAAGTCTTGGACCGTAATCTCCAGGTGGTGGCAATAAAAAGGAATGTTTTTGCATGACTTAGCTCACAATGTTGCCCTCCCATTGAAAATAAATAAATTCATTAAAAAATGCTTTAGAAGTGCATGTGTTTTGTTTTTTTTTAATGATAATAGTCAATAATATTTATTATTTACAATTGGCACGAGCCTGCATCCGTGCTGCTTGCAGTGGGTCTCCCTCCTTTAGTGGCGTTCTGAGAGCTCGCAGCCCAGATGCTGCTGAGCTGATGGAGGTGTTTCTTTAATGTGAGAACCGTGTCTGTTTGGATGCATCGCGCCGATTTGCGGCGAGATTCCTGGAATGGCTGTCTTAGCTTCAAACGAATAGGTGGGAATATTTGTGGCTTTCAGACATCCCTTTCGTGTGTCACCTTTATGTCTAAGCTGCTGTGCATCACAGATGGACTAGGTGTGTATCGTGTGACAGAAAGACACACATAAATATTAAAGGCCTCTGAACAGAAGTAGTTGCTGTGAGGCGCACATTTCCATTTAGGAAAAAAAAAAAACAAAACAGGGTCCTAATTAGCAAGGTCGTGACTTGAATGAGAAACCCAATTAAAATGAAACAATCGGGACGTCCTTGCAGCGCCTGCTGAACAATAAATCCCCTCTGATTAACGAGAGGGGGCGACTGCACGTCAGCTCCCAGTCGATGGCTGCTGACATTTCGTCCAGGAGTTTAATTAATTAAATTTATACTAAAGCAGCTGAGCAAATCAGAAGGAGACAGGATTTTATAAGCAATAACCATGAAGTATGTCGCCATATTGTTAGTGGCTGCCGCTATAAGTTTGTAACAGACGCCATATTCCAGCAGCGCCCCAAGGGCCTTTCACATTATTATAATAAAGATTGTAATAAGGAAAGTTGGTGAGAAATGGAGACCCCCCTCCTCCTTTAAACACATACCACCCATCTGTGCTTATTGCTCCAGCGGGTGTGCAGTAAAAGGATCATGTCTTGCTATGATGTAATCCAGGATGTAGCAATTACAAGAGTACATCAGTCTGTGCTGAGTGGAATTGGGGAAAAAAAACAGATGAATATGAAAGCTTTGCCGTTACTGCTCCACTGGGATTTAAGAGACAATTGTCTCATTATCTTTGGCCAAATGAGGCATTTTGCACCAGATTTCATTGCTTTTGTCATCCATTACTCTTCCATGACATCTCGCAATGAGACAACAAAAACCAGGAGAAAAAAAAAATGAACAAACTGCTAAGTTAATATCACTGTTTTCCATTTGTTTCACACAATAAAATTGATTTTAAACTTTCTATTAGAGTCAAAGCTAATTTAAATTGTTTATCTGGTATCTGGAAATATCATGGCTCCATCATTCACACCTCCGCTACTCCCTTTGCAACCTAAATTAGCGAGTTAGGCAACTGTGGATCTGCGTCGGGAGGAAGATTGGAGCCATGGCACTTTTGGGAACTTGATGAATGCGGGTGGGCGTGAATCGGCATCAGAGCACAAACAGGCGTGGTTGAATTGTAAGGGGAACACATCCTAATCTGTCGTCGGAGAGAAAACCGAGAAACTTTTAGTTGACAAATTGCCTTCATCACAATAATTAACAAGATAAACAATATTGTGAGTTGTTTCATTTCTTTGTTATAGCTTATTTCCTTGGTTTACTGGGTTACCGCACTGGAGGGGTCCATTTACCTCCCAGCGTGATAGGTTCTCAGTTCTGATCTACGTTTATGTGCAGACAATGAAGCGTTTCCCCTGCTGGACATCACAGTGCTCTGTGTTAACATTCACACCTAATGTGTCTTATTACCTTAGTTTAACCTGGCCATCTTTAGAAAAACTTACACCAATTATTTCAAACTTCTTTTTCACAAGTTGTTTCTTAACACCAGTCTGAAGAAAGTGTACAAAAGAAAAGAGACACTTCTGCCATTTTTAAATAGACCAAAAGGATCTCTGTTGTCAGCATTCTGATGCTCTAAAAATAAGACAAGAGAAATCAGTGTAGGTGCAGATGGAGCCTTCAAAGCAGAACAAATAAGAAAGTCATTTTTGATTAGGTACTTAAGCGTTTCTTGTGATTGCTTGGTTTGTGAGGAGGTTGTATCTCACAGGGGAATCATCTGCTCGTGTGGGTTTTCATACCGCTGCTATGCCCATGACACCCGGTCATATCTGTTGTCTCCGGGTGAACCCTCAGTTCCAGACGAGGTCTCTAACTGTCTCTCAGCCAACCATTTCCTTCATTACTACAAGACATCAACACTGACACCTTGTCTCTGGCTCCTACCAAGGCTGTTTCGAAACTCGGAGTCATGAGTGATGCTCAGCTGACTTTTTCTGATCTGAGAAAGGCAGTATTTAATTCACACAGTTTTCACCTGCGCAGTGCGCGAGACACAAACTTCTGCTAAATTACTAAAATTAAATGTATCTGAGACCTCTCTGGATTGAGGTGAACTGTTCACTGTTCACTTCTTTAAAAACTGGTTGCTTGAGGAGATGTCCCTGGATGGGAGAGATTTGGCTTGATCGCCACAGTTTTTAAAGAAGAATAGAAGAGGTTTTTTTTTAGCCTTTTTTTATCCACTGGGAGCTCTGCTACTTAGGCAGACATCATTTGCACCCAACGTGGTGGAGACGAGCATCAAAATGTTCAGCAAAATGTTTCCAGAAAGAAAACAGAAGACCACACTCCTGTCAGCTAGGAAAAAGGCTAAAGTTCATGCTGGCTCACCTAAATTGGATAATCAAATCCTGGAAAATGCTGCCTGGTGAGATGAGCTTTTATTTCTGTGGCGCCATCAGGACTTGGAGTAAACAAGGTAAAAGTATGATATTATTCCCCTTTACATACCGTAATGCACCTGAGTACCTCATGCTGAAGACCTCCACCTCGACCACAGTTCGTTCCATGCTGACATGGCGCCGCCAGCAGGGTAACGCACAGGCTGAAACCACCTCACACTGGTTTTATGTACACAAGAGTGAGTTTTAAACATCTTTGAAGTAAAAAAACAAGAATCAAGCATTAAATGCAAGTTTTTCAATTTGCAGCTTTTGTTGCGCTGCAGTCCCGTCCCGCAGAGCGTGTTGAATTAAGCAGATTTGAAAATTCTATTTTTAAATTTCAATACCAGTCCTGCTTGATCTACATAACAATGTCACTGCCTCGATTAAAGATGGGATGGAGCGCTGTAAATGTCATCTCATGACTGGCATTCACAGGACAGGTACAGCTATCATGAGGTCCCGCAGAGCGCTTTGTCCTCCCCCGCTCCTCCGACACATAACAGGTCTGACTTTATAATCATATTACTGATGCACGTCTCATTAGTTCCCGCCATGGCTGAGTGTCTCTGCCTCCTGCCCCCCTTGCTTTCCCCCCAATCTCGCACTTAGATGCACAAAACATCCACTCAGTCGCCAGCTCGCCTGCGAGACAGCGCCTTGGCTGGCATGTGAAGCCGTTTACCAAGGAAATAATAGCCCTCTAAAAGGATTTTCTGGAGGCAGAATCATCCCATTACATTTGCATTCTAGTGAGACAAATTAAATTTTACAAGTAGCAGAAGGTGAGCGCGGCACCATGTTGAGATGACAAAAGAGTGAGCAGGAGAGGAAAGAGGACAACTGAGACCCAAATCAGATGCAAGAACCTCAAGGTGGCTTTGAGGCAGAGATAACTTTTCCTGGAGATTTCATCCTTTAGGAAGACAAAGGTGGGAGGAAGAGAACTCCAAATAAAAGCTGCTGATGGCCTGCAGATGTCTCCCTCTCTTATTAGGCTTTGTTGAGCATCATGTTAAGCTAAGCCTTGGTATTCATCCGCCATCCACTTAAAAATGCAGGCAGTGAGCGAAGACCGCTGGAAGAATACAAGATAAAACATTGATTCTGACTCCATGTCAAGGTCACCAGACGGCTTTCTGGGCTTTTATTTTGTCCTCAATCATCCATGTCGCTGCTGAATAAAGAGTGTGTAGTCAAATAACCTTCTATATTCAACCTTCCCTCCTTCTCCCTCTCCACCCACCTTCACCCCTCTCTGGTGAAGCGCTCAAAGTCATCCTTGAGGGATGCATTCATGCGTTGCTTTTAATATGCACCCTTAAAAAAAAAATAGGCCGTGACTTTGTTTTCTCCTAAAGTCGGTTCTCCAGCTACTGTAACTGCGAGAAGAGGAAGGTATAAGAATGGAAAGACCTGTTCCACCTCCCCTCTGCCTGACCCCGCTCCTGTCCATTATTGATGAGCTCTTTACTGACATCGGCCCACTCCTCCGCCTCCCTCCAGGTAGCCGCAACGTTGACTCTGCCTGAACAGCCGCCGCAAATATTCCTGCCACGATTCAGATGGCGTCGGCCATCGCAGGGGCCTCACCTCGCCCAACGGCTGCCTGGAGTCCTTGTGTGCACACATGCTATCGATTTTCTTAGAGGAGGCAATTTCCAGGGCATTTAGCCTACATATCAGCTCTGATCAGATTGGCTAAGATGGGCCGGCTTGTGTGTGTGTGTGTGTGTGTGTGTGTGTGTGTGTGCTTGTAAGTGATAATAGTTGCAAAACATGATGCAACAAGGCCCGGCTCTATTCAGCACAGCCCCGGTGATGTTAACAAGCTGACCTTTGCTCGGCCCACGCTGAAGTTATTGTGACTTGTGACAGGGTCAGCACACCCGTCTCACAATAAAAAGAATGCAGCAAGAAGCAGCTTGTGTGACATTAAACGGCCCTTTAACCGCATTAATCTATTGTTGTTGTTTAGAGGCTTTCAGGTTCCACCGAGAAAGCAATTTTAAAAGGGATGAGAGCGTAATCCCCGACAAAACCGGGATTATCTCTTTAAATGACCTTTTTCTTGCTGTGGGCCGTGGAGTATTTTTCTACTCTTTTCTCCCAAGTCTGGTTTGATTATAGCTACGGTGACTATTCATAACCGCCCGCTATAATCTGAATATTGAGCCGTGAGAGGGTCTCAGGGGGGACGGGCAACACATGTGGGGTTGAGTCAAATTATGGCTTGTCCTTGAAAAACGCAGCTTCCATCAGCAAAAATATTTGAATTTCAATCTTTTTATTTTTAACTCAAGATGGAAAACAGACCAGTCGCTGGTCGAGAGCAGGGGAAATGTAAATCGGCTGTGTTGTTTCAGCTCTTCGTTAGCGTTTGTCTCATCAAACACCTCATTTCACCTCGGTCAGTGAAGAGCAGCAGGTTTTTTTGCAGGAGACAAAAAGATGGTTGACATTGGAAAATGCAGAACAGTTCACACTTTCTGCTGTTCACACCACATCTGCATTGCCTTTTCAGACAAAGTTACTTCTAACCGAATTTCCTTTCATGAAGCGCGTCTGAACAGGTCCAAACGCTGCTTTATTTGAGCCACACTGTATCCCTGATGAATATTTTAAAAACATGCATTATGCATGTACGGAACGGCTGCGTGTATGAAAGCAAAATAATGAGAGTAACAAGTCCTTTTTAGACGTTCGTCACACTCGCTCTCGCTCCACCGCTGAATACAATCTTCAGCATAGATTTTGGCAACGATAATTGAAAAAAAAAAAAATAAATGTCAGAGGTAATCTTAAATGAAGAAAAATTAAATAAATCAACTTTTGAAATGATGGATGTGATCATCAAAGATGAATAATGAACTCTTTAAACATTTCTATTTATCAATTCTGCAAATTATCCGCATTAGCACTGAACGTTTCAGCCCCGCCGGTATTGTAAACCTGTTTTGCAGTGTGTCCTTTAATAACCTTGAATGAGGCACATGGCAGAGGATGTTTGAAGTTGTTCATGTCTTTACGGTCCAGGCAAATTTTGAAACACTGCATAAGAGCGTGAGCACTGGGAGATGTGCAGAGGAAACGTGCACAGACAGCAGCACAAGCGCTGCTTACTAAATGCTCACCCAACACACGCTCCATATGCATTGCCATTGCTGCCGTTTGCATTTCTAGGAAGAAAAAAATGGCTAAATAATGGCTTTTCAGTATTTTTTCTGCTGCCTTTGGAGGGAATGGATAACCCCCAGAGACTTAAAGGTAGAAAAACACTTTATTATCAGCAAAATCATCCAAATAGACACAGCTCATTCTCTTACAGTATGTACAAACACTTGTGTGGTATTCACATTTGAGTCAGTTGACGCTCCCCCAGGGGAGGGTTTGGCTCTTCGTGTGACACTCAGCGGCACACAGCGATCTGGATTTCAAAAGCATCAGAGAGATCTGAATCGAGTGCTTTTTAGACGGAGACGGGCTTTATGCAGTCACTGTGCCGGCTTCGCTGGGCTCGCTCACAGAACCGGCGTGCTTGCGCCCGGAATATTCACCGATAAATGAACCGTCCTCGCTGAACTCGCCGCCGCCGTCTGCATACTCAACCAGGCTGTCCCTGCTGACGCGGTCCCCCGCCGTGTCATCGCCATGCAGGGAGCGCGAGCTGCCGCCCTTCAGTGGCTTCTCCTCGCTGTCACTGCCATTAACCACAGCAGAGATGGATGGTCAGGGTCGGCGGAGCCGCGCGTAAACATCACACTCTACAGCACACCTGGCAGATGTTGGAAGGAACCACGTGCGGCTCTAGGTGGCCGCCTACAACACCAACAATATCACACATGGCACACACATAGGCTCACACAGACTTGGGCCTGTGGGATGCATATTAAATGCACGGCTGATCTAATGCACGCGCGCGCACACGCACACACACACGCACTTGAAAGCACAGGCTTAGGCAAACTTCTTATGGTTTCAATACATCACTCCAGGTAGCAGGCGGAGGCGAATGCAGCGGTCGGGATGGGAGCACAGGGGACGCTGGGAAAGGCTCCCCACAATCACTTCACTAATTGCTAATTGCCCAGACTTCAGGACCAAGCAATTTCAAATCTCTTTAGAACCAATGGTGGAAATTGCCAGAGTGCACTGAGAAAGAAGAGAGTGGGAGGGGTATGTGTGTGTGTGTGTGTGTGTGTAAGGGGGAGAGAGGAAAGCTGAGATTGAGAAAGAAAGAGGGGACTGGGGGAAGATGAGGTGGGGCATATGCAATCCCAGACAAACAGCCTGTCATTCCCCAGTTTTCCCGGGGGGCTCATACGCAGGCTGAGGAGATTAGATGGCAATTTAAGCGCAGGCAACCGGCCAACTCGCAGGTGTCTCACCATGAGACGCGGGGTCACCTCAAAACGGCAAAGATACATCCCCCTTCCCATCCACTGGCTAATTCCCTCAACCACCCGTGTTTGGCAACACCGCGCTGTCTCCCCGCTGGGTTTTAGTATGCAGAACACAGCCCTGCGCTTGGGTAACTGCTATGCAATAGCACCAATTGAGGCGCGCAATAGTTGACACCTGTGTTCAACCGGAGCTCAACATCTTAGCGCAGTGGCACCGTTCAAACCGAGATTACAAGCCGAGCCTCTTTCACAGAGATTTTTTTCAATAAGCGGTCTTATCTATCCTATTTCATGGGGCCATTTACCATGCAAGCCACATAAGGTCCGCATTTCAGCCCTTATCGAGCTTCCTTTCTCTGTCAACTCTAGAGTGCTGAAGATAAGTGACTGTTATCTAAGAGCAGTGGAATGCCGCGGCAGCTGCAGCCCGCCCACAGCGACTTTGAATGTGCAGATAAAATGGGGCTGAGTGCTTTTGAGCCTCAGTTCTCGTTAATGACTCTCAGTTTGGCCGCGTTTGCTCGGACGAGACAAAAATAAAGGTTTTTCCACAAAACCTGACAAACGGATGAGTGAGGGAGAATCGTTAAATCACAGAGCACCCAGAGGCTACGGCGGCCGCGGCTGCATCCCATTATGAAAATATGTGAATAAAAAGTGGACCGGATGGGTCAAGGCAAGGTAAGGGAGCTGGAAAAAACCGAGCCTCACGCTGTCGTCTAATGGCACGCTCTCCGCATTGGCACCTGCTGTCTTCACGGTGGACTGAAGGGTTCTGCAACAGTCTGAGGTATAATTATCTCCTGTCATGCCCACAGACACGTGACACTGTAGGTAGGTGGATCTATTTCCTCAAGAGATTCAGAAAACGCAGGAGGGTCCTAAATCCAGCTCGAAAGCCCAGAAAACAAGATCGTGAGGCTGAGGTCCCTTGTATATGGTTTTTTTTTTTTAATTATTATTATTTCCAAGTGCTCAATAATCAATGTGCTGCTACAAAGCTTTAGCACATAGGGCAGTCTGCTGCTGCAACAACCGACTTTGCTCACTTCAAGCAGAAACTCAAAGTATTCTTAGAATTAGTCAGAGAACAGCACAGGCACAAAACACAAGCGAGCGCGCTTCAATATTGACCAAAACATGGTTATCGGGAGCTCCGAGTAGGCAAAAACATCTCCTAACTGCTCCAAAATCCATTCACAGACTGTGGACAATACTGCGGTTCCTGTTTGTTCCTGTTTACACAGAATTACCGTCCCGACAGAACTGCAAGTGCATTTGGCAGCAAGCGAACAATTGTGAGTAATCATGTTCGGAATAATACGACAGTGAGCCGGATCAAAGCGGACAGAAAAAGCTATTTTAGGTGAATTCTGCTGTGTGTGTGCGTCTGCACTGCAGCACTGTCAGACACAATGGGATTCACTTCATTTTCCTAAACTGTCAACCACAAACAATGAAGACAATGGGAACCCAGAATCTATTGTGAAGCGCAACAGCTGCCTATTTTAGGCTTCAAGGCTCAGTGTTTCAACCCATTTTCCAGTATGTTGGCCTCATACACTCCCCAAACACTGCCCCTTAAGATTAGCCCGTAGCCGCAACACTAGCTCCTATTCATCCCTGTATAAAACCTACAGGGAGCCAAAGTGTAAAAGGAAATCTGTGGGTGCCAGTGTGCTCAGACCTTCTGAAATATGGATTGAAGAGGAAGTAAATTGCGCCAAAGTATAGGTTCCAGCAGCCAGCTGATTTTAAATGTTGTTATAAAGAATAGATTTAGTGTGTGTGTGTGTGTGTGTGAGTGTGTGAGGGGGGGGGGGGGATTGTCTTTGTCTTTCCATCAGGGTTTCAATCAAATCAAATGTGGTAAAATTTAGTTTTAACACAGCATCACCTGAACCCTCAGCTGTGATTATGGATCCTTGTCTTGCAGAAATCCCTAAATATGTTTTTGCATTTCACACACTATTCCCTATTTACACACACACACACACTCGAATAACGCATTCACATTAAAGGGGACAGCTAACGTTTCGTTAGCCTCTACTCAACACCGATTACCTCGCCTATTACATGACGAGAACGGTGTCTCGTGGTTGATCCCGGCAAAGCTTATGAGCACACGGTTTGCTTTTGGGATGGAAGAGAGAAAACATTACTTTGACACACAACAAATAAGTCTGTCATTCTGAAGAAAACCAAAACATTTGGCTCTTAGATTAATATGGCTACAACGGTATAACTCAAGGAGGTTTCATAAATATATATGGATAATTTGTTCTACAGATCCTCCACCAAGAAGGACTGGGGCTCACCTGTATTCACAAAAGGTGTCATCATTCATTTCCTGCGACTCCACATCAGGGTGGAGATCTTCCTTTCCTTTCACTGCAGACGAGGTAGAAGAGTTTTTCTGTTTTGTTTTGTTTTTTGCAACGTGATGAGGCTCCCACCGAATGATCCCAAAGGAGCCTGAGCTGACTGCAGACAAAGAGGTCTGATTGTTTGGAGAGGACTGGGCAGAACAGGAGGAGGAGCCGCGCTACAGGCGGGAGACTGCGGCAAAGGGAAATGTTTGCGGTGTGAAATAAAGAGATCGGCATGTGCAGATTCCTGATTAGGCCGCCGCTGTCTTTAATTAAAGGTATGGAGGACAAATGGGGACATGCAGGAAATCGAGACTGACTAAGAGCGGCGAAGGTTTATGGTCAATGCAGGCGACAGCAGGCATCCGTGACTAACGTGCACATGCAGGGTCAACGTTGAGGACCGTGCGCATTTCACAGCTTTTAGCAAATCAGAGTCATGCAGAAAAGTCAGTGCTAAAGAGGGATTCATTCGTTTGGAGTCCTGATTGAGGTGAACAAAAGCAAACGCTGGCCAAAGACCGACTGACCTTTTTCCATGGAGAACATTTCCTGTCGTTGGGGCAGCGGCGGCGTACCTGCATACTTGCCGCCTATGTTTCTCCGTACAAAGCACGCCATGAGCGCAATGAGGACAAGCAGCACTATGGCACACATGGTCCCGATGATCGCGCTCAGCATAGAAAAGCCGCTTTTCTGACTTTCCACACCTGGGGAAAAAAAAAGAGAGGAAAAAACAAGAGCGCTCAACCATCAACCTTTCACATGCACGAATACCTAAACACAATCAATAGCCCACTGGGATCAATCCCAATGAAACTTCTGATTTGGGCGTAAACATCATGACAATTGACAGATGTTCTCACGTCAGTTTTGCCTTTCAGCCATAACATTCAAGCTCTGCAGAAAGAATATTAGACAAAAAAAGTGTGAACTCACGCATTCACGCTTATGTACTCCCACGTCCCCCCAGTCGATAGCACTTTGTCAGTGGCTGTATTGTATCAGCGTCTTGGGGTGAAATCACTAAAATCTACCAGTGGCGACGGCTTTCTCTCCTCTCACCTTTGACTTGAGTCTGGATAATGTCTTCAAAAAGGCTAGCGTTATCGAGCAGCCCCTTGGCTATGAGACGTATGGTGTACACAGCCCCAGGTTTAAGTCCATCAATTACATGGAAACTTTGAGAAGTGTTTACAGCCGCAGAAATCCTCCAGTTACCATCACCTTGAAGTGCACAAACAGCAAAGACGGAACAGTTCACACCCTCCAAAAGACACACAGGGAGGAGATCCACAGGGAATCTTTACAATATTAGCACCAATCAGTGACAATTTCAAAACTGCAACGAGCAGCAGCCACTGTCTCGCAACAACAGTGTGAACCTTGGAGGAAATAATATGATTTGACCTTTGATCTGATCTACAATTTGCCCAGAACTCAATAGAAGTAATGTGACAAACAGAAGAGGCTGGTTCCAGGGCTCCCGGCCCCCGTCTGTGTCCTGCTCAGAGCAGTTTTGATGTTGTAGCTGACTGATGCGTTTTTGCTGTCACCGTGATAGTTTGTTTCAAAAATACAGCATCTAGACAAGACATGGCTGGGGAGGATAGCTTACGGTTATTCATGTAAGCCACATAAAATTGAGAGTCCTGCTGCGAATCGCCAGCGTTCCAGCTGATTCTGGCAAAGGTGTCACTCACATAGGAGCTTATGTTCAACAGGGCGAGACCTGATAAAGAAACAGAAGGAATAATAGGGAGGGAAAAGGAGAAGACAGACAGGCAGAGGGAAAAAGAAAAAAAGGCAGGAAAGAGGATTAGCCGAGGCAAAACAGTCTCCCCCCGCAGCTCGAGAGCAACTCGGGAAACCCTTCAAGACGACAGTTCAAAGACAGCGCCGGGCCCCAGATGTAATTGAGCGAACCCAGATTTTTGGCTCATAAAGGTTTGACTTAGAGATCGGGGGCGTGAGTGACAACTACCGCTTGCCGTCTCTCTCAGCGAGTCTGGCATTTTCCCGACGCGCCTGCCGCCCCCCCACCACGTGACTGACAGTCTGAATAGGTGGAGCGCTGAGGAGGCTGCAGGTGAGATCAGAGAGATACAATCAGTGTGGTATATGTGCGGTATATACCTAAAGGAGGAGGAAGAGTGGGGTTGCCAGGCACAGAGCTGGGAAAGAAGAGAGAGCAGTTGTGGCCTGGAAGAAAGAGAAGCTTCAGATGTTACGTTTACTGCAACAGCACCGTCACCTCCAATGCTGAATAATCTACAACACCTCTAGAAGCCAACTGAAGGATAGTTGGGAAAAACTAAAAATAAGATATTTGGGAGCGGGTGTGGTGCAACAGAGGTGAGGAAAACACCTAGATGGGAAATCCAGATGATGGCAACATTGGTAGACAAACACTGAAACAGCATCTGTCACAGAGGGAAGGGAATTACTGGTTAGGGTAGGTCTGACGCTCTGACAAATCTACACCCACGGCGATCTGCCAAACTACGTGAAACCGAGCTGCAGCGGCTGCAGGATACATACTGTTCTGAGCAGTGACCGCAGCTGGAGCCAGGGACAAATCTTCAGAGATTAAAAACGGGAGAAAAGCAGACAATTACAGATTTATGGAAGATTTAAATGGCTCAGGCACCCACACAAAAGCACACATGCTAGTCCGTCAGCCATCCTTGGATAAAACCAACCAAGGATCTATCTAACCAGTATTGCATGTGCACATTTTGGAGTTTATTTTATTGTTCAACCGTAAGGCCCGGAGGCGCTCGTGAGACCTTTATAGGATTCAGGGAATTTTGGAGCTAATAAGCCAGCTATTAAGTCATAGTTCTAAATCTGCAAATTGCCCGTTTTAAAGGAGGAGTGAGAAGAGATGGTTCAGTAGAATTATTGCTGTTTTCCGTCACTGCATTGATTTTTCAGATTGAATTAGCCTATAGTTACTCTCACCTCCTTTTCACTTCATTTTACCGTAATCTGGGTAATGCTTCAGTCTGAATGAGATGTTTACTTTCACTGCAGCTAATGGGATACTTTCCATTTCTGCGCTGCCTCAGCATCAGTTTCATTGTGTTTTTTGAGTCATAATTGAATCAAAAGACTCGTTTTTGATTTTGGATGTACACAAATACTAAACCAATCTTCTCATTTTTCTGTTTATCCCCACCAAAGAAACGACACCTCCTCTTCGCCGCAGGCTTGTCATATTGTCTAGTTTAACAACCCTGAAATGTTCAGTGAAAGACAAATTCTTAATCTGATTACATCTTATTGCAAATCTGACCTGATTTAATTAAGGCTGATCAGACTCTCACAATAACAACAGCAACAAAAATAAAAACCCACATGCACATTTCTGCTCCTGTCGGAACATCGAGGTTAGCTCTGCTTTCAGCCGAGATCTGTGTTTCTAGAACGTCTTATCATGGCTGACTGCAGACAATGTTACACCCCAAACAAAAGCCCTTAGCCGAGTTGTTGGAAATAACAACTTGGGCATTCAGACGCTGCGCCACGGAGCAGGGAATGTAATCTCAGGAGGAGTTTTGCACAACTCCCTGCTTTTTCTCTTGTTTGTAGTCCGCTTCGTCTGCGCTCCGCTGTTATCTCAGAAGACCTGATGGGGGGAATCTTGTTTTGGTTTTTTTTTTTTCTTTTTCTTGGAATTTGAGTAGTAACTGCTGTTTTTCTCTCTCTCTTCATGGATGTTTCAGCCCGTCCTGGTTTAGTTTTTTCACCTTTCTACCAGCTTTTTAAAAACAAACTCAGAAGCACACCCACTGTTGATTCTAGCTGCGCCGATATCCAACCCCCCTCTATTTTTGGATAAATCGCCGTTTCACGGTCAACAGCCTGTGCTCATAAAATCAAAAGCATCCTTTTTCCTTTCCCTACTGTCATTCCAACCCGCCCATTACTTTTTTCATTCCTTTATTCTGCCCGGTACTGTTGACATCCATAAATCTGCATTGCGCCGCGCTGCTAACGCACCCAGGTGACCGAACCACTTTATCTCCTCACAGAAGCTTCTACTCACACAAATCCACAAACAGGGAATCTAATGGCTCTCCGGCCAGACATCCAGGAGATGCACAGCCTCTCTCAGGAAATATATGAGTCGGGGAGATGAAAACTTTTATTAAAACGTTCAGAGATGATGGATGCGCTTTTGTTTTATGAATACCTCTTTTTGACTGCCAGGAAAACTGGAAGGATTTCTCCAGTCTAACATGAGGGTTTAAACAAACCCGTGCAAATGCAGCGATCTGAACACGTCGGGTTTTCTACGTCTGCGGCGGGCCTGCGGTGGACGGTTCTGAGACTGACAATTGTAGGACACACAAGCACGCGTACCTCCGTTAGTTCAGCGAACAGATAATGTAGAGCCTCTGAAAGGAATAAAGAAAATCAGAAGTCTGGGTGCTTGTTTCTTTTATAAAGAGCTTATCACTATTTCTAATGAGGCCATACTCGCTGACCCGTCACAGATCTACGGTGTTGAGCTATAATTATTATTAAACCATGTTTTTTTTTTCCCTAATTTCCATACCAGACTGAGAATTTTATACTCACATATTAGCACCATTTATCAGCATTCTGATGTGTTTTTCTTTAGCTTCACAATAATGTTGTCAAATGATTGAAGGTAACATTTTTTTTGTGTTGGTTTATTCTGTAATAAAGTGTTTACCTGCTAGTGTGGTTTTGGAGACCATTCGTGTCTTGTAAAATTTTAATGATGTTGGTGTAATAAACACTGAATTTACAGTATCTGACACCTTTGGGCCTTCCCATCAGCATGTAGGTAAAAGCAGATTTGGGGTTTAATTCTCACTCGTCTCAAAGACTTGTGGTACAATAAAGTCATTTAGCGTTTATGTATGTGTGTGTGTGTGTGTGTGTGTGTGTCAGCACAAAGGTTTTTTTGGTTGCAATCCTTGTGGTGATTTTTCACAGCTGATACTCACGTTCCTGAGTGATGGTGTGACTCTCCTGGGCCAGTGGGGGCCCACAACCCACCCGGGTGCACCCGCTGAGGAGGAAGCGGTACAGGCTGCCCTCCTCCAAGCCTCGGATCTGCCACTGGGTGGCGTCAGCTACGCTGATGTTTACCTCCCGAGAGTCAGCAACCTCCATTGTGGTCGTATTAACTACGGAGAAGGCCAGAAAGATGTCAGGTCAGTTAAAAAAGCAAAAACAATCAGAGCTGTATGTTAATGGACGGCAGCTATAATGAGGGTCAGTGACTGAGGGAGGAAGAAGATGAAGAGCTGTCATGCTGGCTCAGGCAGGACGTGAGTGCAGCTGATAGTTGTCGTGACAGGTGAGCCGAGGAGGAATAAATTATAAGGAGAGTGGAGGTCGAGATTAAAGGATACAGCTCAACGGTAGCAGGGTGTAAACAAGTGGGAGTGGATGAAAAGAGGAAGCGATGAAAGAGATGAAAGGAGGTGGAATTGGTGGAGACATCATATCGGAGAAAAAGCTGCGAGCAGAGAAAAAAACGAAGCAGCTGCAGAAAATGGGAGGAAGAAGTAAGAAGTAAAATAAGGTGTAAACTGGAGGGGGCAGTCCTAAATATATAACCCTGGTAGATTCAACACAAAACTATTATCTCATTATGACCAATCACAAGTGTAGAAATTACCTGTTCAAATTCCTTTTGAGTGAGTTTATTTTACTTACACTTTTCAAGAGTGTGTTTTAAACCAGATTTCTTTCATTTTTAGATAATCAAACACACCCTGATACTGTGTGATAATGTGATCCATGATTGTGAGAGTTAGATCCTTAGTCATGTCTGAAGATGATATAATGTGGACGATAATATATTCAAGCTAAATGCGGCACTGATAATGTCTTTTGGAGTCTCACCAGGCTGCGAATAACAGGATATTGAAAAATAAACATTATGCAATTCCTTCCTGGACTAAAAAAATGTATGTAAATAAATATAATAGAAGTTCATATCTCTACTTGAAAGTGTCTCTACTAGACTGTAATGTGTTAGGTGTAACTGAAAGCTGCAGAGGAAACAAAAGCTGAAACCTGAATTTAAAAAAAACCCCTTTAACACCCACCTCTGCACTGTGTGTGAATATCTGTGCAAAGTCTGACATCTGATAAGCGAAAAAAAAGCAGAAAGGAAACGTGGGACGGCGAGCATTGAAGAGCCGGCCAGACTCTGTGGGGGCTGGAGGAGGCAGCAAAGGGCTGTCATGCCTTCACATTTTACACAAAACACCTGAGAAAGGTCAGCCAACCAAAGTGTGGGCTTTGAAAACAGGGAGAGAGTACCGGTAATGAAATCCCCTCACTCACATGTTCACTCTAACTGTGCCCCGGCATAAAGGTTGTGGGCTTATGCATTTTTTTTCCTTCTGACTGATAAATGATAATAAAATGTGTAAAAGAGACTTAAACCAATACCGGCTACAGAAAGGGGAAAAGAAAATCTGAGTAGGCGCTCAAATCAGCTGATGGAGGATCAAGTGTGCAACAGTGCGACCTACTGGTCAGAATAAAAACAGCAGGCAGGAGAAAAGGAGAGGAAATCATCAATAAACAGTTTTCAGGATTAGTATCAATCCTTTTATATTCAAGATTCTTTCCTTATAACATCCACTACTTAGAATGCTGTCAGAGTTGGCAAAAAACATTAAAACAATCCAAATAATGATGCCATCGGTGGCAGGGACGTACTGAGGTGGTACTGCAGGAGATAGCCGATGAGGATCCCGTTTGTCGGGAGCGGCGGGCTCCATTCCAGAAAAACAGACTTTTTCTGGGTGTTGTAGGCAGTCAGGATAGGCACTTGCGCTGGAACTGTGACAATTACAATGACAACAATAAAAATGTCTCCATCGTCATCTGAAATTCAATAAAAATGTGTACTAAATTTCAATAAAAACCAGATGTGGAAGGTGGTCAAGGCTCTAGATTACAACATGCCCAACTTGTGCACTAAACTTCAGGTTTACCTTGTAAAGTTATGATTGTTTTGGCCAGAAGAACTAATTCTCTCATGTCGAGCTTCTACTTTAGCCTAATTTTACTCCTTTAAAAGCAAAACTTTAGTTTGGAGAGTTTTATTTCTCGATGGCGTTACCTAGGTGGGGCGGAGCCATTTCTATCGTCTATCAGTGAATCTTGTCTCCTGGTTGCTGCCAGCTGTTCCTCCTCACCTGTGCAACCTCCACCCCCCCAAAGCTGTGTTCTCCCTTCAGGCTCTGTCAGGTGTTCCAGATGTTCCTCTGAGTTAGCGCGTCTGTGCATTAGCTTTTTGCCCGTGGTTGTCTCCTAACTCTGTTTTCAGTGTCTGCCGTTAAGATCACATAAAATTTTGAGAAAAGCGAGCGAGGAGAAGCCCACTGACCTCCTTCTGGAGTGCTGAATGTGACTGGGTCGCTGTTGGGCCCGTTCCCCTTCTTGTTGTAAACACTGACAGTGAGTCGGTACTCAGAGAAGGGTTCAAGACCCGGCACCATGGCCTGAGCCCTCCTGCCTGGAAAAGACAAGGACTGGCGCTGATCCAGAGTCCTGTTGGGATTCAGCAGGCTGCGTAATCTGGACCAGTGGAGCTGTGGGAGGAGAGAGAGGGCAGCGAAAAACACGTCTGACCAGACCACAGAAATTAGCCAGACAGTGAGATCTGATATGTTAAAGAGCAACGATTAATGTCTCAGAATGAACCCGAGGATTTTTTTAATGAAACGACAGAAATACAAAGACTAACTGATATAAAATCCAAGTGGAGCATCTATTTAGCCAAAATTTAAATGAAAAGAATATTCATTTATTCTTTTAAATAAAAGAATAATACTTCTACAGCAAGTAACCGGAATTATTGACTCTTCTGTGTAAAGTATTTCAGGCTAGCATTAACAATCAACAGCTCTTTGTTGGTTGCTGTGTTTCAAAATTACAAATTATACCTGCAAGTTATGTTAGAAATGAGCTGCAATTTTTGCAATATAATAACTGTTTCCACCCGCGCTATCTGGCCAACTCACCACAAACCAACAAGAAAGTTTATTTTGAGTTTTTGATGAGTCCAACACAGTTCTTTTAAAATCACTTTTCTTTTCCCCAGAAAGGTCTTGGGAACAGCGCCCACTTACTTTGTAGCCCCCGAGATGACCTCTCACAGTGGCAGGTGGAACCGGGGTCCAGCTAACTCTCAGAACAGTTGTGTTGAACACCTCCACAGCTACGTCCCGTGGTGCAGCAGCGGGGACTGCAGAAGTACACACACAAAGGTCAGGAGCGAAAAAATACAGAAAACAGCAGTTTGTCTTTGCAGAAACTCTCTGCTGCCAAACAGACAACGCCTAAAAACTAAACGCTAAACACAAAACAGCCTCATTACTGGGTTTTAGAAAATGTTCCCTCAGAACATTTGCGGTGCAGAAAGCTGTCAGAGAAAGTGATAAAGAACAAAAAAAGCCTGGTGGGCAAATCCCACCTTAGCTAGACAAAGTCATGAAACGAAACGGCAGAATCATACAGGCCCCTGCGACAGCACCGGGGAGGGTCGAGCGGGAGGAGCCCACTAAACGCATCAGTTGCTCTGGAGAACAAAGAGCATCGCGATCTGTCACACTTCCCACTGATTCGGGGAGATGTGACCTCCCCCGGCTGCACAAAGGTTGGGCACCACCTGCTGGATTTGTCAGTTTTCTCTGTTTGTGGAGGACGGGAGGAGAATTCACTACTGCACACCTCAGGGGATGGGGGAGGGGGGGGCGACGGTGACCACAGGGGAAAAGAAAGAAGCGAACGGACGTAACCTGTACACAGTTTCCCGCAGACAGTGCCGAAAGGTGACTGGAGGTGACAAGTCCAAAGGAGGAAGAGGAGCAAGTTAGGATAGGCTCACAGCTGTGTGTGGCAGACAGAGGTTAGGACTAACCATCTTCTCCTGAGTAACCGGTGACAACCTTGGGTTCTGGACCCCAGCCGATGTCGTTCCTGCTCTGAATTTTAACCTCGTAGGGGACGAACGTGGACGTGTTCCTCACGACGAAGGAGGACTGTTTGACCATGTGCTCCCTCCACTGGTCCTCCACGCCCAGCCTCCTGTAGCTCACCTTGTACTCAAAGCCGGGGCCGTTCTGCTCGGTGACCGGCAGCGACTGCGGGACACACAAAAACCTAAATACCACTTGATACTCTGCTTCACGGGTGCATTAGCTGCTCCTCTTACCTCCCAGCTGATGTCCATCTGATGAGGAAGGTGGCCTTGAATTTTGATGTCTTGTGGGTTCCTGTCAGGAGCTTTGAAAAAAAAAAAAAACAGTGGATAAACATTTTTCTACCACTCTTCACCTATTTGGTCATTTAAAAAGCTAAGTTTTGCTTAGTGACAATTAAAACTTTAAGATTTTGTTTGAACCAGAAATTTTCTCAGTTCCTCCTGACAATGGCCGTCCTTTCTACAAAGAACCTCTCTGCATATTTCAAAGGAACTGTTCAATGTTTAAAACGGAAGCACATAACCAGAGCAGAAGAGGGTAATTAGAGGCAGCGAGTCTCACCAGCAGGGGGTGTTTTGTGTGTCTCAGTGGGATCGCCAGGGGGCCCAGGTCCAACAGCATTAATGGCGTACACTCTGAACTTGTAGCTGAGGTCCCCGTGTAGCACCAGATCGGCTGTTGCCTGGTTACCAGGAACTTTCTGGAGCTTTTTCCACACGCCAGACTCCCATTGGCTCTCCTGGAACTCCACCACAAACTCTGCACACACAGAGGAGACAGGAGGCAAGCGCAGTGGGTTTTGTGAGCTACTGGTCACAACTCAAACACTGACAGTAAAGAAATCCATCCAAAAGTCAAACTATCAAAAAATAAAAAATCTCTACACAGATCAGACAAAACTCCTACTCCCTAAAACCACTAATTATCATTTAGCTGCTGCTATTAAATTTTGGGCTCACACACACAGCTGATATTTTTTTCGGTTGCATATTCCATACACACAAAGGGATCCCTTTGGCGACAACTAGTGGCCGATTTGAAAACTACACCGGGTAAAGGTCGAGGACAGGAAGTGCAGCGCTCCCCTGTGGCCTTACAAGAACAATTTATTCAAATTTAAATCCATCAGTAACAATATTATTCTGAATAAAAAAATCTTTAATTGAAAGTTGAAAATTGAAAGTTAAAATCAAAATTTCTATTATGCATAATTCTGCTCTCAATATTTAACTGTACAAATGCCACCTAACTTAAGGGTCTTCACAAATGCAGAAGGCACAAAGTAGGCTTTGGCTCTAAAAAAGCCAATTTAAGTAGTAAAGGGTTAAATCCAAAAACAAACCCAGGTGTGTATGCGCACCGAGGGCTGATGTGAGCCTTTCAAGAGAACCAACCTCACAGCTGGCACGTCTGCTGCTCCAAAACTATTGAATTAAAGGAATTAAAAGGCTTACACATTTCAGAATCTACTCTCGGCTTGTCGACTCTTCTTCCGGATCACAGATTTCACATATCAAAGCTCCGAAACACTTTCAGATGATACAATGGTCGGTTTTCATAAATTCCAAAAATAAGCGAGCTCCTTTGAGAAGCCTAAATGAGGCTTTGGCACCAAGATGCTCGCCACTTCACAGCTACTTGCACCATTGCGCTCCTCGGTAATCACAGCAGAAGGATGTCTTATCTCTCCCTCTCGCAATATATACACGAGTGATGTGCAATAGCTAAATTATCTTGGCATCGAAGAACATCCTAAATCAGCTTTAGGTGCCACTTCTTCAGCCTGCGTCGACACGGCAGCCTCCCATCAGACCCGGCTGGGTCTCTATTCCCAGTTCTGAGGGAAATTCACTTGAATCATGACCATCATCAGTGTCCTATTATTTTACCACTGACTTTCCCAGTTGAGTGATTGATTTTGAATCGCCTACATCATATTCGCTCGGCCGTGCAGGCGGCTGCTTGTAACCAAAAATCGAATAAACCCACAAACACCCTCTTTTAACGGCAACAGAATACCCCAATAATTTCACAATTAAGGCTGCAAACTAGTCGTGAAGTTCTTAATGTGGCAGGATATGCAAACAACATCATTCAGAGGGAACCCAACACCTCCGGTTTCTTCTTCTAGGCTCAGGTTTACCTGTAACTGAGCTGTTGTGGTCGCTCCCCGGCACCCACGACAGGCTAATGTTCCTCGGACTCCTGATTTCAGATATTTCTACTTTCAGCGGGGCATCGGGAACATCTGCAACAGTACACACCAGACATCCCAGCTGTTTTTGGAGAGTTTAAACCTAACCTCGTGTCATATCTGTGGGTTCTATCGTTCCCAAATGTGTCTCACCCAGTACAGTGAGCAGGGCAGTGGCGTTCATCTCGTCTAGACTGGTTCTGGCAATGCACATGTAGGTTCCTGAGTCATTCAGGGCTACATTCATGATCCGCAGCATACTATCGGCCACAGCGTACCTGAAACATGGATGAAATAAAGAAAGGAGGTGAGGTTTTCTTATTCCTCTCCAGATTGTCATCAAATATTTATAAGACTCCTTGCTGAACTGAACCTTGAGCACAGAGATAAATAAACAGAACGAACACACTCTGGCCTCCACAGGAACCAGCCAACCGACCTGGAGTTTTCCTCGACTGAAAGTGGGATATCATCCCCATCCTTCCTCCACACCAGCACGAAGGAGTCCTGCAGGCTCTTATCGTACTCTGCCTGACAAATTAGCTGGGCTGTGGCCCCGCTCATGACCTCAGCATCCCTAGGTCCGGAAACGATCCTGGTCGGGTCTAGAGAAGTTTTAAAGGTCGGAAACAAAAGCACATTCATTATTAATAATAATAATGTTTATTCTTCCCTCCCATATTCAATAATAAATGCTAACACAACTCAAGGGAGCAGACAAACAGCCTGTTAATGAACGCTGAGGTACCTTTGACATCCAGCACGGCAGTCACGGCCGCCTTGCCCTCTGTGTTTAAGGCGACACACACATATTTCCCGCTGTCATTTTTTTCTGCACCGATGATCTGCAAAGATCCGTTCTGCAGGGTGAAAAAACGTTCTCCCTTGACGGCTTCTTGGTTTGCACCTCTGAACCTAAAGGAGGAAACGTCGGTTTTTACTGGAGAACGTTCATAAAACCCGAGTGACAAATAATTCAGTAGATTTACATTTGTTGGATTTAAAACTTTTTTTTAATCAATTAAAAAAGTGATACTTTTATACCTGTCTGACCTGTCACCAGCTAACAGCACTAACAGCCAGAAACGGGCTACCTAACTGGCAGACCCGAGCAGAACATGCCAACTCCTCACTGGCCCTAAGGGACCAGAGGCGGGGTAACGCAGCAGCGCTAACCACTGCACCACCGCACCACCGCAGATGCTGGAAGATCCGGTAATCCCAGTCAATCTTGCCAACATTGAGTGTTTTGAGAGCGTCCTCAAATAGATCACACTTCCTTTCTCAAGTATTGTGCCAGAGGTGTGTTAACAGTGTTAAGTGTTTTATTTAATATGTTTAATGAGCCGATTATCATGTCATGAGGAGGATTATTTTATTCTACTGCACAAATGCGTGCCAGATTAACGGCATGACTCAACACTGCTGTTTCCATCCACTGGTATAGGTCAAGTACAGCTAACGGCAAAGATGGGAAACTTTACTTGACTACTTTACTTACAAATATATACAGTATATCATTGGAATAAAGAAGAATGCACAATCATTTTGGGAAAAAGTCAACACTTACCAGGAAATGGTGGGTAGTGGCGAGCTGAAAGCGCTGCAGTTCATGATGACGTCCACTCCTTGAACCACTGGATACTCCTGAGAGTCACTCGTCAGTATCCGAGGAGTCATGTCTGAGAGGAAAGAGGGAGCATTAGAGCCGCTTAAATGTCATCATCCGTAAAAGCCTTTTCGCCGGTAGAAGGAGCAGATCTGATGCGCGTTACCGGCCTTCAGAGAGTGGGAGATGGAGGTAAGGGCCCGTGATTGTCAGACTGACTGAGGCGAGTGCATCTTCCTTGATTCTGAGCGTGGGTTTGCATTTGAAACAGAATCATTGTGAAGATTTAGGAAAACTACCTAAGAGCGACCCCTGGCTCTCACCTGCACAGAGGCACTAAAACAGGGGTCATTTTTAACACTGCACTTAGAAAAATGTACATATTTGATCATTAATCTGATGGTAAATCATGGCAGGTGTAAGATAAACTGTTTAGAAGACAGTGATAGATGAGGTTGTTTCATCTAAGTGGAGGACAGGACTAAAATGCTATTGTTAGACCCCAGATAGCAGCGAATGCCTGGGATATTTGTCCGTTAAAAATGTGCTGGATCTCCTGTAATCCCAGGAGAGACCACAGAGGAGGTCAGATCTCTTTGCTCTAAAAGCTGATCGGCAAAATACTTCCTGGCAGGACAGGAACCTTTAAAGAGGAGAGGAAGAATAACAACACCATGTGTTGAGCAGGAAATCCACTCCCCCTGTTCAAGCAAAATGAAAGCTGTGGAACAGATGGCTGCTGGCAGAAACTGTGGGCAGCAGACCTGCATCTACTATTCTCACTAGCAATCACAGGAAGACAAAATTAGATCACTCAAGAAGCATGGGATATTTTAGGAGGACTTTTGTCAGTCCTGAATAATCCAAAAACTATTCCCGGCGTTTCCAGGATGGATGAGTCACGAAGACCGGTGCCGCCTGTGTTTATGATCCAATAACTCAGAGGCCACTTGGGCCCTGAGAGCTTGAGTCCAACTCACTCATGACCATGATGTTAATGTTGGCCAGCAGACCGCCGTGGCCGTTGGAGGCGTCACACTGGTAGACGGCTGTGTCCTCCGGTCCAGCGTTATGGAGCACCACGGTGTCATCCAGCACCCGCCTGTTGTTCTCTGGGTCATCTGGCAACACACACACACACACATCACCACCAGCTGAGAGGAGCTTCCCTGGAGAACAACCACACTGGGACTTTCCAGGCCCAGCACGCTCACTAATAATAACCGGTGCAGGCGTGAGTGTGCCGGGGTACAGACAGACCGGCCTCATGGAGGAGCCACGAGTCCTACAGCCGTGCTTAATGACACCCTGATCACCGCTCTCAACAGCTGTCAAACATCCTTCTTTTTCAAAGGCAGGTATAATCTTACCCACTGGCACAGCCCCAGCAGGCTCAAACACAGCGCAAACACAGTACAGTCTGCACACTGTCAGGCCAAATAAATACCGTGTAGCTGAGATACTTTCAAAAAATGATACATTTTTATTCACAAAGTAAAAAAAACTGTTTTGACAGAATTTAAAACATAATAAGGTTACAAATACATCCGAACAGGCTAGGGTGATATCACTGTCACGGTCAGTATATGTTGATTGGACTGTTAGATTTTTTTTTTTTACCTAATAATCTAAATTAAGAAGCAGAATCTATCAGTTTTCTATTGCCCATAGGTTTAATTTAAGGCTGTGTGTGTGTGTGTGTGTGTGTGTGTGTGTATAATTCCCACGCACCTATGAAAAGCTCTCCGTTTTTCCTCCATATTATGTCTGATGACGGTTTTCCGCTGACCGAGCACTTGATGTGAACATCGGACCCGATCACCAACAGCTGGTCCTGAGGAGGCCCCGTCAGCCACTCTGGCGGTCTGCGAGAAGAAGAGTCAATACAACCGTCGAAAACAGACGCACCCACACAGAGGTGCATTAAACGCACCTTCCACCATCACGTTGAAGTAGTGAACAGCCTCTCCAGCTGAGTTTTTGGCTTTACACATGTACTGCCCTCCATCGCTCTCCTCCACTTCAGACAGGATCAAAAGCCTGCCAAAGTTGTCAAATTCTGTCCTGGGCGGCAGCTTCTCTCCCATTTTCATCCACTTCACTGTTGGAGTGGGACTACAACGAGAAACACGGCCATTTGTACCATCAGATGAACCACACAACAGTTTCTGGTGTAAAAAAACACCAAACTTGTACTTACAGTCCCCCAGGTATACACTGCAGCTGCAGAAGCGCTCCTTTCAACACCACCTTCATTGTCTGGACAACCAGGGGGCAGCAACATGCTGGGCATTCTCACTGGGGGGGCTTCTGGGGGTGGAAGTACAACATTGCCTCATTATCTTAAGCAGCAATTGTCTTTCAACTTTTAGAGCTGTTGATGTATAAATGGGTCTCTTCTATATCATCACATTCACTCCCAACTTTCATACTGCAGCCAAACACCGGGGAGAACACACACGTGACATGTGACAGTCAAAAAATGTTGCTCAATCCGGCCTCACAGCAGAGGAACAAAGCAAGTGAATGTGAAAAGACAGGAATGCAGGGCAATGGATCTGAATACATTCAAAAAAATTCTTTAAAAACAGTTAGCCTGTTTCACCTTTGAAGGATTAGTTACAGATTTAACAGTAAACGTGCTGTCACAGTGTCACTTCTGGTCATATTTTTGGTGAAAGCATGCTTGGTGTTTTGTAAACCTACAGCTCCTGACTGTGACGGCCATGGGCATCTTCTGAACGATGGTGCGTAGTTTAGGGAAAGCAGCGTTGCAGTAGTAGTCCAGGCGGCTGTCGTTCTGTAAGGCGTGAGAGAAGTACAGGTTGCCATCGGTGCCCATGGAAACCCTCTCATCCTGCTGGATGAGCTGCAGATCTGGAAGTAAATAATCAGTAGTTGAAGAGATCTGTGTGGCAGCAAGGAAAAGATCACTAGGGCACAAGTGTCATGTGAAGGACACAAGGCCTCATCTCTGCTTTGTGAACGTCTGGTTTATGTGGGGCCTTTATTTAAGCCACGGGTCAGCGATCTCTGCCGCTCCTTGGCCAGCTTATTCAAACAGCTTAACAGCCTCTTTTGAGAAAGAGCCTGAAGTCATCAGTGGCTTTTTTGTCAATGAAAAGAACTGGTTGAAAGATGTGCTCTCTGAAAGTAGTAGGAGAAAAGTCTGGAGAAATCAGGACCAATATTACTGTGAAAACACCGGTTCAGATAACCGATAAATGAAGGCCATTTATCGGTTGAAGGCTCCCTCTCAGCAATCACACCTTTATTTCTTAAAATCCAGTTCTAAATAAGCACTCTTCTATCAAGCCATGTGAAAAGAAGCTCTGTGTCAGCATCTGTGCTGACATCCTCCTGCACAGTCAAGCCTCTAACCATCTCTTTCTGACAGCACAGAAAGCTGAAAACGAGAATTATGGGTCGGTCTGGGGCTCCAAATAAATCACAGTTGGTTTGGAATGGATGGGAATCTCTCAGGGGGCTGGACAAATAACCTCTGCCCACATCCTGGAAACACTTCAGAGCAGGTGATATTCACAGTAAATCACTTCCTGACAGTGTGTGAGGTAAACTCAGGAGCCTCCGGAGTGTGTTTTCTCCCATCGCTGCTATCTTTGCTGATGCTCAGTGGAGGATGGGGACATCCGGAGAGTGTTGTCTTTACTGTCACCACCTACTTCTTTTAGGCTGTAAGAAATTCCGGGAAGGTGTGACCCACTTAGTCCTTCACACTATCTGCTCCCTCGCTCCAAAAAGCGAGCTAAGTGCTAGTGTCGTGTTGTGGATGCATTCCTGTAGCAACCTCTTCTTGCGGAGCAAAGGTGTCAGTATGCTTCAGCCTCGCTGTTTTCCTGTTTTAAACACTCTCTTGAATCCTTCATCAATCATTCACACCCACTTTATGCAGCAAATAGACAAACAAGCAGGAGAGGAGGATTTGATGCTGCAGCACAGAGAAGGGTAATTGGAGACCAGGAACATCACCTTGACTCTCATTGTGTGACCTCTGATCATCTTGTTGCCATGTTTCTATTTCCTTAAAACATTTTGACTTGGAAATTTTGAAGAAAGCTAAATGGTAAAATATTCACAACAGTAATACTGAATACAGTTGAGCTGAAGAATGCTTACTTTGGTAAAATGTGGATTTTTTTTTTTTTTGCCCTAGATTTATAAAGAATTGAGCCGGTACAACAGTGCAACGCACAAGACAATAACTTTTAGTGCGACCCTACTGAGTTCTCACCCTTGCACCTTTCAGTCTAATGGCGGGCAGGTGCACAGCTCAGCTGTCAATCACGACCTTACACCCTTTTAATAGTGTCAAATAGCTGCGACCAGAAAGGAACTTAAGCACATACCTCATCCACATAGTTGGATTCACAAGAATTCCTCATCTATACAAAACTGTAAACAGAATTTCTATGAGGCTTCCCATCAACATTACTCCTGGTTTTACAATCAGCACTGATGTGTTAAAGTAGCTGATTTAAATATGTCGAGTCAATTTTAGAGGTGACGCTGACAGAACACAGACATTACAAAAGGCCACAGTCTTCTCAAGTCTCACCAAGGGACATCCAGTAGAGCTGGCGTGGGACTGCACCTTCCGGGGGATGGCAGTGTAGCGTGATTGGGTCCCCTTCATCAACAGCAATGGGTGGCTCTCCCACCTTCGGAAACTTTGGGACAGCTAAGCAAAAACAGACACTGAGCCAAAACTGAAGCAGAGCAGTTCCTAAGAATGAACATTTACAGCAGGTTTGAACAGCACGAGGATTTCTCACTGGGGACTATGAGCGTGATCTCCTTCGTCATGGCGGTGCCAAGCTTGTTAAAGGCATAGCATCGGTACGTCCCTTGAAACTGGATAAACTGCTTGTTGTGAAGTACAAAACTGCCATCTGTGTGTTGTGTTTTGGTTGTTGTTGCACGAGGAGGGACAAAATCTTCACCATCTTTCGTCCATCGGTACCTGATGGAACACAGTGCAAAACGAAAAGGTTCCCACTGGTTAAAGAATACGGGCTAAAAGAGCTATAATCTTTCAACAGATTGTGTGTTTTCAGATCTATTTGTGGCATCAGTGGTGTGACCTACTGTGGTGGCGGGTTGCCCCTGGCGTCACACTCGATTTTTACAGTCTTGTCAAAAGGAAGCGCAATAACGCGACCAGGCGAGTAAGATGTTATAGTCGGAAGCTGTTCCACTATAAAATAAAGACACATACATGCAGAATGATCACATGCGTGCTAAATATAACCTAAATAAAAAGTCTATTTTACCTCTGTGAGTTTTACTTTTTGTGGGACAAAACTAAGTCAGGTGAAGGTGTTCGGCAACGGTACACAATCAAGTTATCAACGCTCAGCTAAAATAGTACTGCAGGCTAAACAAAGATACCATTGCTACACTTGGAAGCTAAACAGTTTACTTTCAATTCCTACCTGTTAACCATAATTTCTAAAAAACCTGCAAACATTTAGACTAAAGTGAGACGGACAGCTAAAATATGATGTTACTCTGAGCCACTAATTCAACATATAAACAAAAATTTTCCATGTCGCTGAAAACCCCGTGAGATGAAGAACCTTCAGAGCAGTTGAAAGCTTTAGACCAGTTCACTTTTTAACATTTTGTTGCGTATAATATGTTACATGCTTAACTTTAAAAAAATCTAATTATGTTCCTTTTCCAATACCACCCGACAGCCAAACACAACAATGCAGACATGGAATTTTACCTTGCAAAACCTAATAAATAATAAATAAAAGCTGACATCGGGAGTCAGACTCAGCACCCCTTTAAAGCACCTTTGGCAGCAGTTACAGCATCTAGCCTTCTCAGGGTTTAGGGCACAAGAAGTAACTGAGCTTTATTCGGACAGCATGATGACACACTCACCTTCCAGAGGGATCTGAAGGCCTGTGGACCTGAAGCTCAAGGCCAGCAGGAGAAGGAGCTGCAGCGTCTTTGTCATCCTCATCACTGCCCTCTGCTCAGGAGAGATGTATGCATGGAATGACAGCTTCACTGGGAACTTACAGAACACCGATGATCTGGAAGGAAAAAAAACACAGACATAATCAGCAGAAATTTAGAACTGAATTATTATGAAAGAGTCAAAAGTATTCCTATAGCTATAGAATTTGCCAAATAACAGATAAAAGTTTTAATAAAAGGAATGAATCGGCAAGACTAAATTGGAAAAAACTCGTTTTTGATTCAGAAATTCGCGCAGACAACTGCAGCCATTTAAAATCAGATGTCCCTAATTCTTGCGATCACACCACATCTGAGCGATTGTCTGGAGATTACACTATGTACTGTAATCCTGGCTCGGAGGGCTCTTACCCAACTGGCACGAGGCCGTCGCCCGCTATGATCGCTCAATCCAAGATGACGCGCCATTAATTGGTCTAAGCCCCCCGGTGTTTCACAGCTTAGTTCCCACAGTGCTCAGACTGTGGCAGCAGCACTGGTGATGCCAAATGGGTCCACCCTGCTGCTAATCCTGCAGTCAGGAGAATGGTGACGGGGATGGGGGAGCTGCGGCGCTCGTGCACTACTCTGATTAACAACGAGTTCTTCTGAGGACGCAAAGCTGCATGGCTTGTCTCTTCTTTATCACAAGGGTTACGTGGAAATTGTTGTAGACTCGCTGCCAAATTAAGCTGCTTGATTTCAGAATCAATTAAAGAAAGAGAGCAATCGGGGTCGCCTGCTATTTGCAATAAAGACTCCTGATTAACCAGATTAAAGGGGGGAACAAAGCCGGTAAAATGTTTTTGAAGCAGGAAACCCCTGTCACGAAGCCAATGCTACAAAGTGGACATGCCCGGGTGTGCAGGCATCACCAACACGTCTGTGCTGACTCTAGTGAAACGTTCAGTGACAGCACTGCGAGGGTGAACCCTCATCACGGGCCGGACCAGGTTCTCATCCTGGCCACACAGAGACGAGCAATCGGGCAGGCTCCCTGTGCTGCAAATCCCCTGCCTGCTGCACACCCTAAGAACCCTTATTAGGGCAACTGCAAAGCCTCATAGACACAGGGAGGTCTGCAAAGCTTAAACAACTCAAACACTGCTGACATATTGGAGGAAAAACCCTCGAGGTGGTGTCTGTGTGTCAACAGAAAACAGAGCCTTTGTTTTAGGAGTAAATGATCTATTAGCCGAGCACATGGCAGATCATAGCCACATATCTCTCAGGATTATGTTTCCTCATCCGATAGTGACTACGACTTCTCTAATCCCTGCCAGCACACGCTGTTTAGTGTACAACTACCCCCACCCTAACCCCCGTTAAAACTAAAACAAGTTCCATTAATTTACTTAAGAAAACAGCTTGAGCCCATCTGTAAACTCTCACTGGACTAATATCAGCGTGTACTCACTGTTTTTTCACATCTCAAGTCCACCTCTAAAAGAGGTCCAAGGCAGTCGCACAACAAGCCCATAGAAAGAAAAGTGCAGGACAGGAGTCACTGAGGAATCACTCCAGCTCCTCTCTCTCACACAAACATCTCTGACACGCTCTCAGCGATCCACCTCACGCCGTTCCTCTGCTGCTGTACAGGCACGCCCCCATGGCGCCTCCCCTCCACTCACGCAGCCCCAAGGAGCGCTCTGAAAAGTGACATATGTCACCAAAGCCTCTGTCCTGCAGAAGAGGCTTCTCTAAGCCAGCGACAATGACTGGGACAAAGCCTGGGGGTGCGGGGGGGGGGGGGGGAGATCGCTGAGAAGTACAGAATGAGTAGAGAGACATGTCTCTGCCTCTCACCCCGGTTCACCATTTTTCCCTGAATCCCACCATCTTCACTCCTGCAAAAACATGCATGCCCATTTGCACCCAGCCTCCTCTCATCGGGGCTGAAGCGATGCGCCTCGGCTCCACTGAAAAAGAAAAGGAGGGTAGGTGGGCTTTTGTGGGAGAGCACTTTCACTCCCATGCGGTGCTTCAGGGTCGGCCTGGAATAGACATGATCTTGTTGACAGGCACCTGGATTGCTCCTGCCGAGGTGAACGCTGCCAGCATTTATCTGAAGACGACTCGCAGTGTTATCGCTCACTTCAATCTGTGTGCCTCCTGACTCTTTTCAACAACCTGAAAATATCATTCATGCAGGGTTCTCAGATGTTATCGAGCTGTAATTCGCTCAAAAGGCCTGATTTATATTGTGAGGAAGAAAGAAAGAATTTGTATTACTGCCCCTGACCTCAAAGTGTTTCGTTTACTTTCAGATAAAGCTGTATTGCAAAAATATTTTTTTCTGAGCTCATTGAAAATGCAATCGCAGCAGAAAATTGGCAGAGCAACATTCACGCCGCCCGTCGCTGACCTCCGGAAGAAAAAAAGTGGTTAGCATTCACGGACAAACACTGATGCATGAAGACGGCACAAGAACCCTTTTAAATTATGCTAATCTTTAATTGATTGCCTTCTGTTTTAAAAAGGAAGTCTGGAGACAAACATGTTATAGAAACTACATAGAAAAGTGAGTAGAATTTAGTTCCTACACTGATTTTAGTTCACAGTTGTGGTATTGTTTCTAAAGTTGTGCCATTATGTGTTTTACTTCAATTTTACTGACTGATTCAGATAATTCCTCTTCAAGCCAACGCAGATCAACCAGGTTGAGCCTGCACACTTCTAGCTGTCTGCAAACAGAACAAAAACCCGGGAGGCATACTGAGGCTTTGACATGGGACAACGTGCACACGAAATTAATGCAAATCATACTGCTGGGGGGGGTCAAACTCAGGTCTGATCAGATATCCACGCGATCACATGACGTGCGTTCTGTACGCCAGCAGCCTCGCCCTTCGCCTCGGTCGTGACACATTTCCTCCGCGGCGATTTTAACCTGTGGTGGGCCCTGATAATTACAGCTCTTCTGCTTCTCAAGCCCAAACCTAAGTGATAATTATACATTCCTCACGAAGTGTTTGAGATTTTACAACAGCAGATACAAGGGTTAAAAAAAAGTTGGTAAATACAGTGAAGGCGTGATTAATGAGCATTACTGAAGAAAAGACAGTAATGGACACACCTAAATATGTGGTGTCAATGTTTCCCAAAAGCAGCTGGGTTCCGGTCCCATTCATGTGTCTATTATTTGCTCCAGCTTTGTCTGGAATCACAATAAAGGTTGTAGGTATAAGCAAAGCTATATGAAGACGCACTCACAAAGGAAGCGCATCACACCAGCTCTGCAGTCAGCGCAGATAATACCCGTAATGACGAGGGAGTTTTCTGACATCCACATGCCACCGCATTCTGCAGGGAGTGACGGGAAGTCAGCCCCCAGGCCGCCCCTCTTTACTGAGAACTGCTGGAGCGCTTCATCAAACAAAACTTTTTGCCTTTGTGTTCAGCGCACGAGCCACAGAGCCTCGCAGAGCATCGGGATTTTCAGCACGAACACGGCCAAGGTAGCAGAGAACGTACCACCGAACTAATGATCTGTTTGCTGCAGAAATCCTCTCATGTATTCGCTTACATGCCACACAATTGTTGCGTTATTAACTTAAAGGATTGCTGCACAGAACTGGTTTCATTATTGGACAAATGACATTTCTATATCTCCACACCTGTCTCCAATGAGCTGTAATTACAAATAGGGTAACTCTAAGGATGAGACACAGCAGAAAAAGGTCCCTGATTCTTTCCCAAATAATCTCATGTTCAGAAGAGAAGAAGCTTACCCCCCCTACTGGCTTTGTAAGCACATTAAGCTAGTTTAGTTTGTGAAAAAAAAAAAACAACGTCCACGCCGAGGTCAAGAAACACTACTGTTTATTTGTGTGGAGGCAGCGTCTCTGCTTCAATTCCAGTTAACAAGGCTGAAAACAACCGGCTTCCGCACATCAAACATCCACATCAAACCTGTGTGTCCACTATTATGTAAAAGAGATAGAAACTATGCACGATCACCCAAACATGCATAACAGGTTAAAAGAAAAACACATACAGCCCTCACACAACTCTAATAACACACGCCTGTGGAGACTGTCAACTGTAATGGAAAATGGATAAAAAGTTTTCAAAATGTTCTGTTATACTGTTTCACTCCCCTGCCCGAGATAAAATGACTCTTCAGACATATAAGATGGTGGAATCCCCGAGGCAGCGTAGAGTAACGGGACCCTCGCCATTCTCTTGGTTCTCACCATCAGTCAGCGAGCGTTTATTCGGGCGAGGACCTTGAAGTACACAGCACGTCTTCCCTCAACCCGGATGAGCTCACCACCTGCATCACACATTCCAACCGGTACATTCCAGCATGTGTCTCCCACTTCTTTACACATTTCTCCACCAATAGCTGCTACATAGGAAATTGTTTTAGTTGCACAAACGTACAGTAACAAAACTATTTGATTGATTTTATGAAAAAAAAAAAAAACAAAGTCTTCCTTTTAACTTAACCACCACGAACATCCAGGACAGCCAAATCCATCAATTACTGCCTGAGAGGTTTGTCTCTTGGGGAGGTCCCATCATGTGTGACTATGTTTTTGACCATCTCTATAAACAGAGGCTAGCCTAGCGTGTTAATGGCTTCCTCGCAGAAAACAAGCGTGCGTCACACTAGAAACATGCCAGAGTGGAGGAGATGATGTGACAAAGAGGAGCGATGGGATAACGATAAGGGGAGAGACACCGTGGAGTCGAGTGGTCACGCTCGGCGTCCTCCATCCAAATGCCTCGGCATGAGGACGCCGTCTTACACCTCCGCATGCTGCCTGTGAATGACGCAGCAAGGCTGAGGAAAAGAAACAGCAGAACCGAGAAGTCGCTGTCCAGACAATGCATTCCCTCCTGTGATTTTTTAATGTTCAGCACAACTGGTCTGTGTGAATGTTTTGAATCTCTCTGTCACACACACACACACACACACACACACACACACACACACACACACATCTCAGTGATTAAAGCCCATGAGCATACCGACACCCAGATGTTGTCTGTGATTGCAGAGTTGTGATGACTTCCACTTTTCCCGTCTTTAGCAAACGGGCATGCTCTGGTGGACGCCCGCCTTTGAAGGCCTCAGACGGTTTCACCGCAGGGTGAAACCTGCCTCATCTTGTAGAATCCACATGTGGCTCCATTCCTCCCACTCAGACTCTCCCACATGCACTCTCCCTTTTACAAACCTTGTGGTGTAAACAACAGAAGGAAGCGTCTGGTCTTTTCCTCACACTGCATGCACCTGCTCGATCATTTCTCTCCAAACGGGACGTTAAAAAGACGAGGTGAAATTTCTACCTAAAGGTTTGTTTGCCTGAACCAAAGGGAGGAACCAGTCTGCAAATGTGATGCAAGAATACTCGGAATCACGAGCAAAAATGTGCGACAGGTTAGAAAAATAACTGCCTCACCAAAGCTCCCGTGGAAAAAATCATCACGCTCGTACAAAATTCATCAAATAAAGAGTGATACACCTCCTCACGATAAGATGAAGAGTTCTGCTTTTATAACCTTCTGCAACAACATGTCAAGAGTGACTCCTGCTCAGTGTTTCCGCAGTCATTATTGTAAAAATTACACCTTAGGTTTTCAAAATTACACTCAGTCGGCTGAAGCCTTTCCATTAGAATATAAACTCTAGGTGTGGATGACGGAAACAAAGTAAACAGGGCCAGGCTGATGGTTGCTTCCTACAGGCCAGGTGTTTAAAAAGGCATTTCTGGGAACAGAACTTACTGAAACTCTGTATGCGACCCTGCAGCTTCTACATCATTTTTGTGACAAATCCTCGATCACCCTACGTAACTCATGTATCACAGCAACACTTAATCAGCATTACTGGAGTGAATTTTTGTTCACTTGCTTTTGTTCACGTTTTGATTTACTGACTGAAAAAAAGATTAACTGCTTGATGTGTTGAATAAACCTGAAGCCAGCTGACGCACTACTGTGTGCCACTTTGCCTGCCGCATATTGTGTGACAGTGCGTGCCAGGATAACAGGTGATTCATTACATGCTCTGTAGGTTGCAACATTGTTGGTGTGGCCAGTCCTGTCTTCAGAGCCAAGTATCAATTTAAACCTGTTTGCTTTGTGTCAGAACTTCACCCTTCCCCGGTGACACTGCTAACTGATAATTATCAAATACCTGATTTAGTCACCTAAGTGCCACTTTAAGAGTAGGTTGAGTCTCTGCCCTGTCCGACCGTGACAGTAAGCTTTTATCATGGTGAAAAAGAAAAACAGGGGGAAAAAACTGTAGAGTCATTCTTCATTTGAAATGTTTTGCTTTTAAGGACACCTAAAAAAAATGTTCCTGCTGTCGCTGGTCCGGTCAGGTAGTCGGGGATGTTTGGAGTCTGCTTTTACATCGGTTGTTGGTGTTTGGTATGAATCAAACCTGATCGCACAGAATAACAATCTCATGACCCAGGAATGAAAATCAAAAACAACAATCCGCTAGTTCAACAGTCACCTCCTCAATTTTTAATCCCCTTACTTTAAACCGGAGTTATGTGATACATAATTATGCAAACACTTTCCCACGAACATCTCGCTTTACTCAAAATGCCCCCTGAAATGCCCAATAATGTGAATGAGACATGAGTGGGTTGGGTTTAACTGATCAAAACATGAATTACAAACAAGCACAACTGCATATTTCTGCATCCAACACACCCATTTTTGAGATGAGATAAGAAATTGCAAATGACAGATCAAAACAGCTCAGAGGGCAGAAATCTGAGACCATATCGGCAGCACGGACACCAGAGTTCTGCGTAAATTTGGCACAATCGAATATGAAAGTCATTCCAACAGCTGGAAATAAACCACGTTCCTTCACAACCAGCTGTCTGAAGCAGGAACAGCAGCCGAGGTAAAACTGTTCAATTGCTCAGGTATTGAATCACATAGATGGATTCCCGTAATCTCATGCCACTGGTGAATAAAAGGCAACCGTAGGGGGGAAACGGCATGAAAACAGACAGCAAACTCAGACAAGCTTAAACTTAGAATCGCACAAAAATCTCACAGACTCAACCCAAACAGCAAAAAAAGACTGAGCTAAGAGAAAATGTCATTTTAGTATGAAAAGAATTTTTTATAGTGTTTTTTCTATTTAAGTACGATTTGGTTTTTGTAATTTAACTTGAATTTGTTATTTCCCTGCAGAAGAACTTGCTCTATTTCACAGCTTCTCACAGTGTTCACAAAAAGTGAATGAAAGCCTTTATCACAGGGGAATTCTGGGTAAGGGCTTAGCATCACCCCCACCCACATATTCTGCTGATTCTCACATGACTAAACACAAAAAAGAAAAGAAGAACGAGTTTCATAGATTGCGGGCAGGTCGACGGCGTGTCTAAACAGGTAGAAGAAGAGCCGCTCGCGTGAAGAGTGAAACTAAAAAGCAGCAGTAACAGGCTCCAGGCCCAGACTCATCCCAGAAGCGTCTGGCTACAAACCAACTACCAAATATTCCTACCCTGGCTGATTGGCGTGACAGGATGCGGCACCTTGAAGTTTCTTTCACAAACAGAGATACAGTCCAGCACTGTGACAGCCGCTTTCATTACGCCCGACCGTCTCTGGATCAGTATGACACAAAGTTCCTTCATGCTGTGGCACCATTCTAAAGAAGTCCTTCTGAAGTCAGGCCATGCTCCCGCCTCAACAATTACACCATTTGCAGCGACCAAGTCCGAAATCACCAGCTGACCACACACAGAACGGATGTTTACGCCGTATGGGAGCGCCTGGGAAATGCCATCGTGTGTTGTCTATGCCACTTATTTTGGCGTTTCTGTCTCAAAAAGTGAGTGTTTGTCCCAAAAAAGAAGGGGCTCGACAGAGGGGGCACTGTCTGAAACCAGGAGTCCGGATGGAAGCTGTGAAGAGCAGCACCACTGCCAGCAGACCGTGTTCCTCACTCGCCGGAGAAGGAATGCAGCCTTTTGTCGGCTAAACTTGCAGAGAGAATCCTTGAATGTGCACCTCTGTCGGGGGTGGAGGTGGGGACCGAGGACAGTCCTTTGGAGCAGGAGCGCCTCGCTCCTGCTGTGACACTTCAGCTGCTCCTGCCCAGAAGAGTGGGACCTCATTAGCGCCCCTTCTGTGAGGCGTTCATTTTCTCTATCGGCTGCGGTCCAAAGCAGTTGTGACCTTCGCTCCCTGGTTGTTAGGGACTGCCTGAGGAGAGTGACCAAGTGGCTTCATGGTAACAAGGACACAACAGAAAGAGAAACAGAACATCAGGAAGAGGAACAGCAGAAGAATCTTAAGCTGATGTTCCATTTTGATCATTTTCTGACACGGATGCCTCCGTTTTAAACTACAGTCTTCACAGTTCCCTGTTTGGGGTCTCCCGTAAACGTTTCACAAGCATTCCAGACGTGGACTGGCTGTCCTCGGTGGAGACCAATAAATCCTCACCCCCCCCCCCCCCCCCACTTCAAACACACACATCAGCACTCAACTAATTTTTATTCCTCTTTCATGGTCTTCTAACCAAATCCAACCATGCATCACCCAAAAACTGCGCCCGGACGAGCGGACAGATCCCAGCGTGTCCTTTTATGGCCTAGAAGCAGGGAGCAGCTCCACAGACGCCGCGGGGCAGACCATGAGAACGGCATTAGCCAACCACCTGCTACCCTTTATCATCCTTCTCCGGATCCTTTCTCAATCTGTTTGTTTTTATTCTGGGGGTCTGAGCGAGGGTGAGAGTTCAGGGCTCGGACGGAAACGGCTCGGTTCTTCTCAAAACCAGCCTGCTCTGAACACCTCCAGAGATCGCCCATGTGTTCCTGACAGCTGTTGTCTTTGCAAACACACAGGTTGCTAAATATGCCCACACATGCAGCAGTCTCAGATTATCTCCTTGAACAGCACCTAATCCACACAAACGCTTTCTCCGAGTCTTCAGGCATGTAAAGCATGTCAGCACCCTTTTCCTGAAAGAACATTCCTTTAGTTGTTGAGAGATGCTAAGAATGATCAGACATGTTGGCTGGCTGGGTGATATAAGAATGAAACACTGCTTCTGTAAGATAAGTTTGTTTCAGTTTGTTTGGTGGATTTCTGCTGTTTAGGGTTTGGTTTACAGTCTCTCTGCAGCCAGAAACGTGTCGACTTTACCTGCATAGCTGCTTTTTTCACCAGCAGCCACGTGTCCTCAGTCTTACCTGTCACATTTAACCCTATTTATGGCACAGAGCTTCTCTGGCATGTACAGTATGAGTGACGTCAGCTGCTACATTTGCATGAAAACACACAAGCACGGGTGCTGCAAATACCACTCACGAAACAGTGCCCCTGACGTGCATGTGCGACATGCGTTTGTAGTCGTAGGAAAAAGGAAAAATGCAGTTGGTGCAGTGAAATGGTGAAAACAGGCTCCAGTTACACGGATACCGAGGCTTCCCTCTCTGGGATGTTTTTTAATCTATATTTGAGCTCTTTGCTGAGAAATCGGCTGGATTTCCACATCATGACGTTTTCATCACAAAGCCTCTGCCTGTTTGCGCCCAAAGGCGTGCTCCCTAACAAGCACACAGACACACCGCTCACATACTGACATTTAGGATTTTTCATCTTTCTGCCTCTAATAAAGCTGCAAACGCCACTCGCTTGGTCAGATCCATCTTTGCTGCAGTCAATAAACAACCTGCAAGATAGAGCGAAAGAAGATGAAACTGTTTGCGGTGATGAAGACTCAACATGACACAAGCAAACCAGTTTATTAGGCGGTTGTCTCTCTCTGATTTGTCTCTGTTTGTCGAAGGAATATGTCAAGTTTGTTGATTCAGGCTGGAAAGTTCTGGAAGGAGGATTTTGTTTTGCAGAAGTGATGATAATTTGAGTTTTCTGATCAGATTTCAGCCACCAAAAAAGATTCAATGTTAAACATTTAATCAAACATTTATGGACAGCCAGGCACAATAGTTTCTGCAGAGTAATGACGTGTTGTTTTCCTCCAACAGTCCAAAACAAACATGGATAATTTAATCAGGATGTTACACACACACAGCACACACACGCCTGACTGAGCCCGTATCTGGACCTTCTCCACAGCTTCAATTAAAAGCTGACCTGTTTCTCATGTAGTGTTCCTGCTCTACTGTAAATGAATTTATTGAAAGTGTGGCCCCAAACGTCGCCGCGGGGGACCCGGCCTGTTCACCAATTACCACATTTCTGCCAGGTTGGGTCCATCGAAGCGGCCTGAGCTGTGAATGGAAGTGGGTTCTGGTGTGGTCAGTTCATTTCCCCACCACCACCACCACCATGGAGGATTCCATCAGAGGTCGTGGGAGTGAGTGTGTGTGTGTGTGTGTGTGTGTGTGTGTGTGTGTGTGTGTGTGTGTCGTGTGTAAATAAGTGACATTAACATGAAAACTGAAATAAACAGATAAATTCTCATGTGGAGGATCTCAGTTATCAACACACACCAGACCAAAAACCAACCAGTCTGCACCAGACATCAATTAAAGAGCAAATCAATTCCTCTAAAGAAACGAAAGCAAAACATAACTATCCAAACATGACCTCGTGGTATTAGGGGCCAGACAACTATGAAAAGTCCAGGCAGCAACATAAAACGCCAGGTCTCTGTTCCTGGCGCGCAACTGTGGCTTTTTTTTTTAAAGTTTAAAGTTCCTGTGCCAATCGATCAGAGCATTTGCTCCTCACCCTGGCTGGGAATGAAACGCCAGGTCGCCTCCACCCTCAGATGTCCAGCTTACCCTTGAGGCCCGTGGAGATGATGACGATGACGCGCTTCAGGAACCAAACGTTCCCCGGAACGGAAAAGTTGTCCGTTAAATTCCAGCAAAGGTGACTTTGGTGGATGGACTCTATGCCCAACGACAACGACCACCACCACTACAACGACAACCGCCTCCTCCTCCTCCTCCTCCTCCTCCTCTTCCTCCTCCTCGGAGACGCCAGACGCGTAAGCGGCGCTGCCGGTCGCCAGCTGCGGCCGTGCGTCGGGGCTCCGCAAGGTCGGCTCGCTATTTTAGACGCGCTCGGGTCAAAGGACGGAGACGCCGCGCCTGGAATTAGGCCCACTGCTGTCACACACTAAAACTGGAACCACCCGAGTCTTTAAGAGAAATATGTGCATCTACATGACCTTTTCCCTTGGTAAGCCCAGATTTCCACCTTTAATTCTTGAAGCAGTCAAGCTAAAGGGCGGATTATTGTGTCATTTTCTGGTGCTTCCTTAACCAAAATTCCCAACCCGCGCGTGTTTCCGGTGTGACACGCCCATTTTTACCTGTCACAGGTGAAGGCAGGTGATGGAGCTGTTTTCTTTCCCCTATTGAAGCTCTTTCCACCTCAGATCTCTGCAGGAATGTGGACCTCGAGTGGCAGCATTGATCGACAACATTCCTCCTGGTCCTTCTGTTGACATTGGAGTTTGAGAACCCAAACTGACCTTTTATTCCATTACATACTACGTTTTTTTTTTTTTTTTTACACCTTTGACTCCTATTAATCACGTTTGTGCTCAGCTTTTTATTATATTTTATACACAGTCGGTTTAATTTAAAAAAATCTCACTTCCTCCTCATAGCAACAGAAAGATTGAGTGTCCGCAGATGTTTAACTGTGGACTTCGACTCTTTCCCGGCCGCCGCTGACCTGCGTTGGCCGTCAATAAAAACTCTTCGGTGTCAAATTGACCATGTCACCCTCTTCCGCATGCTGAGGTTACCTTCCAATTAGCACTCATGAAAGCCAACACCATGCTCCGACCCTTGACCTTCCACTCCAGAGCGAAAGTAGGCAGGAAAGAGCAGAGCGACGCAGCTTTGTTGCCATGTTTTCAATCACGCCATTCTCCAGCGCTGACCTGTGAGGCTGACCCTGTTTCTGCCGCTTCACGGAGCTCACTTTTGATAGATCTGAAGATCCCAGTGACATCTGATTGCAAAAGTCCTCAGATAGATAGATAGATAGATAGATAGACAGACATGTGTGTATATGTGTGTGTGTGTGTGTTGCAGCTCTGTCCTCCTGCAGGATAACAATGCCCCCTAGTGACTCCTCGGTTGACCTGACAGGGGATCAGTCTACTTCTGCTCTTTCACCAGTTTTTCGGTGTCGTTTGTACCGAGATCAGCTGCGAGACTTTTTTCCACGACCTTTTCTGAGGTGATGAAGTAATGAGCCAATCCAGAAACGTGTGCAGCAGCGGTCGGAGGTCTGTGTTTACAAAAGGAGTTCAGTGGGACTGAACTGAGAGCAGCTGATCTGATGTGGTTTTTAATACAGAAGGATATCAGATCTGAAGGTAAAGATCCATGATAAACATCAGGGGGAGCCTGTCAGCTGGATGACCTCAGAGGCTTTTCTTGCCATCTGCTGATCTGCAGGTAAGAGGTGTCTCCTTCAGGAGAAGCACGTCTGAATTCCTCCAGGCAGCACTGAGGAAAGAACCTGCAACACCTTCAATAAAACCTGACACAGACTGTCGATAGAATATCTCTCGTTTGCTTTCCGAGATGACACCAGCATGGCTGCAGAGGCTGAACAGAGATGGACTAAAGCTGAGGGATGAGTGCAATCAGAGCCAAACGCCTCTGACTATTGATTAAACACCCAGAGGTACAGCCAGCCTGTGATGACGGCTAGTTCCATTATAAATACTTCAAGACACCCCACTACCCTTCTGATGCCCAGGAGAGGAAAAACAGTAGCCTACCCTGCCTTTATTATGCAGTGTGTGTGTGTGTGTGTGTGTGTGTGTGTAAGTGTTTGTGTACCACAGTATAAGTCATAACAGCCTGTCTAGTAAGGTTTACAAAGTATTTTCTGTTCGAACACATGGATGAAGTTCAGCCTGGGGAACCGACATGGCCATTGTTTCAGCACAAACCCAAAACAGACGCATATTTAAGTTTATTTTAGGAGCAGACGACGTGAACGCCATCATAGCATTTTGTATGCAATTAGGCTAACAGCGCTGATGTGGATCTGGTTCACAATCAGCTGCTCCTGCAAACGGCTGCTGGGATTGTGTGCTGGTCAGATTACTGTTTAGTCTGGCCAACCTTGAATGAATAATTGGCAATTTTAATGACACCATGAACCATCCGAACCTGAAGATGGTGAAACAGCCACTAGCAGCTTCAGGATAAATATCTTTTGGTAATTATCTTGTCAAGTATTTCCTCCATCAGGAGATCATCAGAACTGTGTTTTGCTTTTGTTTCCTTTTACAAACAGTTAGATAAACTCATCTAATGCATGCAATGTATTTATCCTTTTTTTTTTAAGGTGGTTGTCACTGAACTTATATTTCTCCAACTTTCCCAGTGATTTCTCCCATACACAAAATAATTTACTAAACGGAATGTGTTTGTATCAATTTTCTTTAATCTGTTGCACAAAGTTCTTGGAGTAGTCCTAAAAGTTCTAATTCAGCGGAGAAGTGGAGGTTTCATTTGTTATGTTTGATTGATTGACGCGCTTTGGTGCTATAGATTATCAGCCTGTGTCCACTCAGCAGGCCAGCTATTAACAGAAAATCTATGTTCATTGAGACGTTTGAATAATTCATGCTTTTGACATCCCAAAAGCTAAGACAATCGAAGGAAAACAGATGTGTTTAACCTCAGCTGGGTAGTAATTATTCAGACCTATTGCTGTTCATGGCAGACAAAATGAGAAAACATCTCGCTTTCACACTATCTTTTTGTCATTTGTCACCAAAATAATGTGCAAGCTCACACTCGCAGAGCTGGAAGTCTTTGCCAGCTGTTTGGGGTTAATTGTGTTTTCGCGCTTGCTAAGATGTGCTGATGAGACTGTTTTGGTGTTTGCGAGTTGATGCAGACAGAAAGAAAATAACCTTTTAAAAAGCTTTTTTATAGACAAAAGCTAATGTGCTAGCACCTTTAAATCCATGCTAAGCCACCAAGACAGATGCGCCAATGACAAAAACGACTGAAAGCATTTATTAAAAGAGACAATTGGAAATCCTTAGGACAGTTGGGTGTGTGAACCCTGACCGACTGATGGGGAGCTCTTCATCGACCGGCGGCTCCGGTCCCAGACCAGTGGACCAGCAGAGGTTATTTGTTCTTTCCTACTGTTCATCTAGTAAAAAGACTTCTCAGCTGCCTTATTTTATCTCATGCATGAAGCAAACATTTCAACTGAGGTGGAAACACAGCAGGTCGGACTCACACTTTTGGGTGTGGGCTAATTAAAGTTGTGAATTGTGCACATGTGGGTAGGGTTTTTTGCATGTACCAGCAGCCTTTTTTGCATTACCCTCTTTGCATGCACAGTCTCTGTCACGTACGCTTGAAATTCTTTTGCTGAGTCTTCTTTTTTCTCTGTCCAGGACTCCAAATGTGTTACTATGTTGATTCAAGCAATTTCTACATAAGGAAAAGAAATCTGTCCAAATTCTGATAGTTCTTTTAAAGAAGAGCTCTCTGCTCTGGAGGACCATCTGGATCTGTGTGTAAGGACCAGATCAGATCTGGAGAAGCAGCTGCTCAGGTGAGCTTCTCAGCCAGGGATTAGTGAGCCAAGCAAAGTTTATATGAAAGTCCAGTCTCACCCAGAGCGAAGCTTCTATGAAAGAGAGGAAAAGAAATGTGTCAGACAGGAAGACGAGTTCCTCTCATAATAAAGAGGAGTTCAGAGAGGAATTCTCTGAAAAAGGCGAGAAGGCCAGGAAAGAGGTGACTGACCTCTGCGGCTGCCTGGAGGAAAAAGCCCAGCAGCGGAATTAGCATCAGGAGGAGCTGGAGGGCAAGCTCCAGGACCAAGAAAAGCTCTGGAAACAGCTCAGAAACCAGGAAGAGATTCAGCACCTTCATGCTGAATTCACAACTTTTCCCAACATTTGTTGGAAGAATAAAGCAAAAAACTGTGTTTTTCTCTTTTCCTCAAATCATCTCAACACAGAAAAACAGGAGGAAGAACAAGAAGAAACTGACCACTTAAATGTGTTTTAACATAATGGTTTTTGCACCTTCGAGTTTGAAGGACAAAAGGAGATGCAGAGAAGACCCTGAGTGTTTCCTCTGATGCAGCGAGGAGGAGGAGGAATCACATTACTCAGCCCCCTACCCTACCCTACCCTACCCTACCCTACCCTACCCTACCCTACCTGAGCCAACCTTGATTTCAACCCTAAAAAAAGGAGGAATATTTTGGTACTTGGTGTGGAGCAAATATGAGGACACACACATGCATGCATGCACACAAACACACACACACACACACACACACACACACACACACACACACACACACGAGAAACAATAGAACATTGGTGAAATGAGTCATTAAATATTTACAAGTGATGAATATTCAGCCCGAGCCGTGTCTGTTTCTCCTGCAACAACAGCTTTACATGCAGCTAAAATATTTAGCGTTGCTCAGATACAGAGAGCAGATTGACGCTGTTGACTCCTAGTTGATCGTAATTGTGCACAACACTAGACAGGTCAGTCTCCATGGATACGAATGGATTCAATTGCCTAAAAGTGAAAGCAACAATACGCCGGGTGTTGTCGAGCAATTCTCTGAAGATGAGCGAGACACAGAGCTCCAGTTTCTAACTCGGCACAAGCTGCAGACAACAGCCGCTTCTGCTGTGTCTGAAGGGATGAAGACGAAAAACAGCCAAGCAAGTTTGATCAGGTTATCGCTTCCTGGCTGGCAGGATTCGAAACCAAATTAGTGACAGAGAAAAATGGAGATTGGCATGAGAACGGTTCGGAGCCGCCACCTGCTCCTGCCTTAATGTTCAATGCTCTGCAGCGCAAGGCCAAAGGCGATGAGTCCAATTCAATCTGCGCCGTGAATTTAGAATTAAATGATCTTTATCAAGGTGAGTAAAAGTGTCAGGACATGTGGATGTTGCTGCCATGAAAACTGAAAAAAAATGAAGAAAGAAATAGAACAGAGTTGGCTGTTTTAAAAGGCCGCCATCTGGGGTTGGTTTTTAGGCACTGGACACACGATCAGCTGCCGAGGAGTCTCTGAGCTCAGCGCTGGAGCCCAGGTGAGGAGCTGCTGCTGCTGCGGCTGCGGCTGCCCTTCACACCCCTTCACCTGGCTCTAACCCTAAAATCTCATTGCTGAAGACGAGCATTTCTCTCCACTCTGTTGCTGCGTTACATCCGGTGCGACTTCAAAATGTCTCCCCCATTGCCTTTCTGTGTTTCAGAGGTTGTCACTGCTGCAAGTGCTGGTGCCAGAGACGAATCAAAGATCACAGGGGATCCTCTCCAGCGGCAATAAAGAGAAACAAACTTAACTGCACTGGACATTTGCTTAATGGTACTAAACAGAGGAGCTTCTGAGTGACCATCCAGCTGAATAAACACCCGCAAAGCCTCGGTTAATCTACCGGGATGCATTTATGCCCATTGTGTTTAAATGTCAGTCCGAGCGGGGGTCTGCAGCACACGTGACTTTTCCATCCAATGTGAAATTTCAGCGTTGATGACTGTTCAGGTGTTACAGGAAATAACACCAGTTACCTTGATAAAATAGTAGGAGAGTGTGAGATAATAAGCCCAGGTTTGTTTTATTGTTGGAGATAACGCCACCCCCCCCCCCCCACCCCACCTCCCACTACGCCTCTTTCAGTCGCTCACCCATCCTGGGATTCAGTCTCTGCCGCAGCTAATGTGATCACAGTGACATTACATTACAGTGCATGTTCCAGAGGTGTGTGTGTTTTAGCGCTTTTTAGTGGTCACAAATGAGCCTGGCACCAGAGCATTGTAATTAATATGCAAAACTCTCTAGATGGAAGCATCTAGCACTACATTTTGAACCTGGATCTCGAAGACTAAAATCGAACCGGGTTTTTGGACCTATCAGGTAGACAACTTCCACCATGCACGGAGGAAAGCAAATTTCTGCCTGGGAGGACAGAAAACATGGCTGAATTGCAGCTTTAAGGACTGAGTTTCTGACTACCAATTTTAATGATGGCAGTGATGCACAAGCTAACATCCTAGTTGCAGGGCACTATACTTACTGTTTCATCAGAGACACTTGAATATTTAGAATTATGTTATCACTTTTGCTTGATGAGATATTATTCTAAATCATATCATTTGTCTGTTATTATCATTTGATTTTACTGACCTACAGGAGGATTTATCTCACATCCTTTCCCTCATTAGCCCTACGCATAGCCTCTGCATCAGCACCATTGGAGAGGATACTCCTGATTCTCCAGGCTAATGGAGCTGCTCTGCTACGACACGGCCACTCACAATAAAAGCTATGCTGGCCCATTACTCTTCTATGCAAAGCCATTGAAAACTGTCTGGTTAATGAACTAAAGCAACCAGAAACACGTTGTGGGGGGAATGGTGTTTGGGGGAGGCTAAATTACAGAGCTAATATGAGAGCGACATTGAGATTTCCAGATAGGGAACGTCATTAGAGTTTACTAAAGCAAGCTGAGACGGTAGACATGTAGGTGTCGGTCAAAAGGTTATTCATGACATAATAGGCTACGCTGCATTTCTCTCCTGCTAATTAACAAATTGCTAAAACTACTTTTCATTCCAAACCATTCTTTTTTTTAAAATTATTCCGTCTGTTTCTACCTGCATGTGTTGCCGTTTCATAGAAGATCTTCCACCTCGCTGTCTTCAAATGCTCAAATGATCACCCACACAGCCTGAATCATTTTTGTCAGGTGTGTAGTTGAGAGAGGAGCGGCGCGCCGCGATGAAGAAACATCATAATTAACATCTTAAATCCAATCTGATGCATGCGCCTTTTTTTAATCCCCCCAACTTTACTTTGAGGGAAATTGCAGCCATTTGCCGCCTCTGTTAACTGACCTGCAGAGTGTGCAGTTTAGGCTGCGATATTTTCCTCCACAGAACTGGGTTAAAAGTGTGTGTGTGTGTGTGTGTGTATGTGTGTGTGTGCATGTGGGAAGGAAGGGGCGGGTGTTCTTGCCATGTGCGATAAGCGCAGATCTTGCAAACACTTGCATTTTCTCTTTGTGCTCCTCTGGAATAAGACAAGCTGGCAATTCCGGAGAATTTGGACTGAGTCCTCTTAACGGTTGAGTGAAATAAATAAAACCAAAACCTAATGGCTGTTGCAGCTTAACACCAGCATTTGAGGTGCAATTCTAACTGCTACACACAAACAAAGGAAGTGTGCGTCTGTGTGTGTGTGTAGGGGGGGTTACTATTTAAATGCTTCATTGGCCTCGAGAGTTGAGGCACAAAATCTTTCCTTCGGAAGGTTTGCACAACAAGGCCCCGTGGAAGAAAGCAAATGAATAAATTACCACCGTAATTAAAGGAATTGTCAAACGGCCACAGTGTGGAGCTTTACTAACGATGCCCTGGCCACACTAAGGAAGGCTAGGCCTGAAACCGGGATGATCAATGTGGGTTTGATAAGGCTTCCTGGTAGACGGTGATGTGCAGCACATTGGCGGAAAAGAAGGGTAGACAGGTCAAAAGAGGCAGAGAAGAAGAGAAGCTGGGGGTCCTGCAGGACACAAAAGGGTCTACGCCCCAGACACTACCATAATCGCTCCTCTCCCTCTTCCAGTCAACCTTTATGCCCCCCCCCCCACACACACACACAGAACAAAAGCCACATTCACACATTCATAAGTGATTTGAAGAACTCACTCTGGAGCTCTGTGTTTCTGAACTCACTATATTGTTTTTCTGGTGCATGTCCCATCCTCCGGTCCCCATGGCTCACGCTGACCCTTCATATTATTACCCACTGCCTCCTTTTCCAGCTCATGAATCTGGGGGGGAGATGATTTTATGAAATGCAGTTTGGGTGAAATAAACATGTGGCAGGTACAGAAACACAAGCAAGATGTGCAGAAGTGTGATTTAATAAAAGAGAGCAGACGGACCCCGGTGGGCTCGTCCTGCCTGCATATAAATCAACTGATGATAAACCAGCGTGGCCTTGGCTGCCCACAGTTTCACCACTGGCTAACAAATCATGGCCCCGAATAGACTTAAAGGTCTGCAAATTTGATTTAACAAAACTAGAATTATTGAGATTTGCTAAAAAACAAAACAAAACACAGAATTTCTTAAAAATTATGATGTTACACTTCTAAAACAGATGTTAACAGCAACAATCCAAGTTAAAGTTCTTACCCCCCCCCACACACACACACACTTGCACACCTCTAGTATACAGTCCCTCTGTTCCATCTCTGGTGTCATAGTGTTGAATTTAAATCCCTTGCTGGAATTGGAACGTTCCCCACATGCTAAAAAGCAATTCTGACTGGGTAAAGTAGAAAAAAAAGAAAAAAAAGATCAGCTCATTTGAGGTCCTGCAAAAACAATTTATTTAAATGTCAAGTAATTGCTTTCGTGCTTAAACTGGATTGACAACAGATGCCCCCTGTGATTCAGAACGCTCAGGTAGAGAGCACCAGCATTCTTCTCTCTGTTGCTTGTGGTTTAAATTGCCATTAAAACTTTTCACAAAGACCAAAACAGAGGGCAACAATCCGCTTTGTCGCTTTGTCGCCCTTGTAACAATGCAAATAGTTGTATATGTGCTGCAGCCATTGTTTTATAATGAGCATTACAAGATAAACGCTGTATAGAGTCTAATGACCTGTTGTGGCCGCACTGGGGCTGAATTATGGGATTACACGCAAGAGAAAAAAACGACTATTTGTCTCAAGATCATTTACTGATCGTTAAGCTTTATGTTACATTTATTCAAGGCTTTGATTATTTGTCTCTATTGTGGGTTGTTTAAAAATTATAAATTAAAAAAAATCCCTATTAGGGGGATTAAAAACACATTTTAGTGCATATTTCTTCAAACATTAATATTTCACATGTTCCTCTGTTGCAAGATTTCAAAAGGTCTGTTTTAACAGAACCCTGTCTCTGGGGTAGTTTTTTTTTTTTTTTTCTTTTTTCACATAAAATACGATCAAAATATCAGTAAATTCAGCAAGTGGCATCTGAGTTTCATTGCAAATTGCAGTCTGCCTGGGCTGCCCATTCTTCCAGCTGACAAAGGGACTTTTGAATTAAAGTCATTGATTTCTCTTTAAATGGCCTCGAAAACAGAATTGTCCTGGAGGACTTCACAAATCTGCACGACTTGAAACAACTTCTAGCTCTCCTTAGATCCATGAGTCTGATAAGTGGGGAGGAAAAACAGCCTAAGTGACCGTGAAAAACAAAAACCTCCAGAAAGACAAACAGAGGACGGCTCCCTGCTCCAGGGATGGACGCGCAGACGACAGCAGAGGAGGCAGACGATTCAGATTTAAAAACACACCATGGCGCAGAAGAGATAATAGAGAATCAAAACAATTGAAATCAATAATTTAGTCGACGCTGCCAGTAGTTTTAGTTAGAAACTGGAAAAGCACTTACAGAGCCAGACCTCCAGCAAGCAGCTCATTTCACCACATACGGTGACTTAGAACCAAAGCTAACGCTCCTGGATGAACAACGTCTGGGACTCCTTCACCAATCTGTCTGCCATTGTCAACTGCTCAGCTTGTATTTGGGGGTGAAAGGATTCCTGACTGAGAAGGTAATTTACAAACTTGGGTTCTGATTAGAGATCTGAGTTGTCTTCCGTTATTGGAGCTTGTTCAACTTCAAAACTTTACAAGTTTCCCAGTAGCTTTAGTACTAATACAAGGTAACAGAACATAGAAGGTTGTTTATGATGGCTGTGGGGTGCTGACAGACAAACTCCGTTACAACTCCGTGTTACTAGACAGCTCTGGTCTGTGTAGGCTCGAAGAAAGTGTGGTTTTCCATCACTGAGTGAGCCCACTGATGTTATGGTGATGTTATTGTGTTTTCACACCTACAGCAACACTCACTGCTGTGCTGTTGCTTCTGTGATCGGAGAATCAGCGATTCGATCCCCCCCAAACGCAACCTGAAGCTGTGGTGTTGCTGATATTAAAACTATTTTAGTTTGGCAGCCATGATGGTTCCCCCTGTTTTTAAGTTAAATTAAATAAGTGTAATGTCAAAAAGGAGCAGCTCATTCTCTCCCTGCTGATCACCATCACTTTGTTTTTGTTCAGAAACCCTTGAAGAAATTGCTGATTACATACTGCCGTGCAAAAAGTCTGCAATCAAAACCTCCCAGGGCCCTTGCCTCCCTTTGTCTTTGAATATTTTCAAAGTACCAGGATGCCTTACCAACCGTTTGCGCAATGAAATACAATCCTGTAACAAGAACACGAGCTGTTCTGTTTGTGTCTGCAGCCATACAAATGACAGATATGAAGGAACGATGTGATGGGGCTAAATTGTGCTTACTTGACTGACAATGGAGGAAATGGTTGTAAGGTGGATAATGGCGGGGGTGGGGGCAATTACGTGTTTAATGGGGCGCCAGTCCTTATTTCTATTGCCTTTATAGAAATATCACAATGTCGTCACCAATCAGAGAAAGAGCCTGGTGGTCCCCTTGCTGTTCCGCGCTCGACCGCAGGGGGGTGTAGTTCTCCCCCAGGTGCGCCCTGCTCTCCGCCCGCACCTTCCCAGCATCCATTCCAGCGCGGCTGCTGATGCTGCTGCTGCTGATGCTGCTGATGCTGCTGCTGCTGCTGCTGCTGCTGCTCACTTCTTGATCTGCAGGGGGAGCCGACTTGATGCGCATGATAAATCATCTCCGCTCGATCCGTTTTCCGTCTTTTCCCAGACCGATTTTTTTCAGACCTGCCGGATCAGAAAGCGCTAAAAAGGGGCTGGGGAGAAGCCTTTTAACCGGGGGGTGGGGGGGAGTATCTCCGATGTGATTCAAAGCAACAAACAGGCGTGGGTGTTGCGTGTGTGTGTGTGTGTAGTGTGTGTGTGTGTTTACAACGTGTGTGTATTGCTTTTTAATGCACGGGAGAGTGGAGGAGAAAAGGGCAGAGCAGCGGTAATGGAAGCGAGCGCGTCTCATGAGCGGCTGCTCCGTCTCTTCACCTGTATGAACGACCTCACGATCGGGATCGACATTTTTGCCAACGAGGTTCCCATGGAGGATCAATCGCTCCATTTTTTCGCCAGGGCTAAAATCGCTTCCCGCTGGGCTCAAGACATCTCAAGATAAGGTAAGACGCACGCACGCAACAACGCGCACCATCTGCCCTAGAGCGCCGGAGGTAAAATATGAAGACCAGCGATCGTTGCTGTGCTGAAATATGTATCCAGCCCAACAGGAGCGCGCTTGCCCCTGTTTTTCAACCCGAAATCCCCGAACCCATATGTCCATCATCAATGTTTGCGCTAAGGATGGAGCCGCGCGTCGGTCCCTCCCAGCTGCAGCTGGTAGTGGGAGTGGGGATGTGAGCGCCCGGCCACATGGACTTTTGGATGCCTGTTTCGGAAATTAAAATCATGTTCTGGAGAAGGGCTGCGGTGCTTTCGCCCGCTCCTCTGGTTCGGTGCCACCCTCAGCCCGGTCTCACCCCACCTCATCCGCTCAGGTGGGAACCCACGGAGCCAGCGCCACTCGGGGCTGCGTGGCTGTCAAGTGGGATGGCGGGTCCCTCGGGGTTGATAAAGGCGAGAAGCTTCAGGTGCACACGTGTGGGAAAACATCAGCCTGATTGTCTCGGGCAAACCGTGGGCCTTCAAAGTGAGTCCACTCCCACTCTGGCAGGTGGGCTGTTTGTTCGAGCAGTGGGAGGCAGCCGGATACCCTGATAATCAATTCTTCTGTGTCAGCTGACCCGCAGTGTGCTGATTGAGAGTGAATGTCCCTGAAGCCTTTCCATTTATAACCATCATCACTGGCACCATCACCCGTGTGTGTGTGTGTGTGTGTGTGTGTGTGTGTGTGTGAGGAACAGAGAAGAGAGATTGAGTGAGTGGGTGTCCAGCACCTACATGCTTGTGTCTACATTTGTGCATGTCCATATGTGTGTCCGTGTGTGTATGTGTGTCTGTGTGTGTGTGTGTGTGTGTGTGTGTGTGTCTAATCAGTCCAAGTCAGTAACTCCTTGTTTTGTGTGTGTGTGTGTGAAGAGACAGAGCTGCTTTGGCTGCCTGGCGGTGTCAGCCTGACAGGCCTCTTTACAAATTCCAACCATAAGCCGACACTGGCGTAGGCACGCCGGTGCGCCGGCCTGAGGTGCCGGCGGTTCGCACGCCGGGCCCTGTCGCTGGTGTGTGGGACGCAGCTTCCTCTTAGAGAGCAGGCATACCAATCCCATTTTCAAAGACTTTGGAGGAGGAGAAAGGGCCGAGCGAACATGAAAGGTAGGCGAGAAAATCCCGGCTGGAGCCTCACCGACATGTTGGAGTTGACACCCAGGCAGGCGGCAAACAATTAGAGCCACGGTGAGGGCGCTCTGAACCGCGGTGGCCCTGGGATTATTCCTTAGATGAGCCACACATCATGGCTTATGTCTTCAAAATGCAACGTGTGCATGTGTGCCTGCGTGTGTGCTTGTGTGTGTGCTTGTGTGTGCTTGTGTGTGTGTGTGTGTGTGTGTGTGTGGGCTGTATGACATTTGGCAGACTGGAGTTATTATCCATCTTTTTTCTAAATCTTGAGGAAATGTGAGCTTGGAGGCGACAGACCTGCGTGTGAAACACTGATCTGTGTGTTCTCTTCCTCCAAACTCCAAACTCTCTCTGCTCGTGGACCACGGACATCTTTTGAAGTCATTTTTTGCCTCGCTCCAGCAAGGCTGCCGGTTGAAATCCCATTTAATACAGCTCAAATGAGTAATGTGCAGGTATTAACTCCTGGAAGAAAAGCTTGTTGAGCGGAACGTTTTGTGTGGGTTTTTGTCAGCCAGTGCAGGGCTGCACTCATGCCGTGCGCACATGTACGTGCATGATCCTCCCCTCCGCTATGGCGTTTTGCTGTTGCACGCGTGTGCGTTTGACATTTGGTAAATGCATCATTACTCGCCCGCTCTCCTGCTAGAGGAGGACGAGTTGCAATTTGTAACAGATGCTAGCAGCAGACAGGCGACTGCCCGTCCAGGTGGAAAAACTCCCCCCTGTTGGACTGGTTCGGCTCGCCCCGGCCTGTGGTTGAGGCATGGGTGCAGCCTCTGAGGCAACGATGAGCCGAGGCCTCTCTGTCATCTTTATCGTCCCTCTGCCTCTCACTTTATCCTTGATTACACTTTATCCCAAATTTAGCCAGCGTGATGTGGAAAGGTCAAATAAAAACCAGCGGTGAGCTTTGGCGCTTTACAAACCTGACACTTGTTCCCACAGGTCAGACTCCCCGATAGCAGCCCCGTTTTAACGCCTATTGGATGAAAGGCTCATTTGCCCTTGGCTGCCAAAGATGATGTTGCCATGGAAACAGCTTCTCCTGTTATCAATCATCGATTGCCTGGCAGGTAATCTACTTTTTCTTTTTTTTTAAATATGACTAATGACTGATGATCGGACAGTCACAGGTGCGGCATGTCAGCCGAGGAGCCGGGAACGGGGTCGGAGTTACACCCCTCGTTATGGACTTCCGTGCTCGTCACAGACGCTTTCGGCCAAAGCATTTTCACAGCGTGACGCGGCGTCGACTGGGGGAACAAGCTGCAGCTTCCGCTCACAGCCAGCATGATTGGCTAATTGGAGTCTCGTGTATATAATTGCCAAATTAACCAAATTACCTGCTCTTGCCGCGTGCAGCCAAGAGAGACAAAAGTAGACAATGATCTGCAAATTCAATTTTAATCTGCTTACAGGACTGACCCCCAGCCCGTGGCCCACATTTGGTCATACCAACCACTGAGTGGCTGTCAGTTTCATGATAGATGACCCAAAAAAGCCTTTTTTGTCTTGTCTGTGTACAGATTCCATTCAAAACAGCAATATTGCCTTTACAGGTTAACAGGCGATGAATGCAGGGGCCTGGCGCTTACTTTCTCTCTCTCCCACAGACTGTCTGGACAGCGTGTCGTTCCATGGGCCCAGGTGGAGGATGGAGCCCGGTGACCTCTTCATCCCTGTGGACACCATGGAAGAAGAAGCTACTCTGACCTGTGACGCTAAGGGGGTGCCGCCCCCTCAGTACAGGTGAGATGTGGCTTGGAGCTCATCCTTTTAAGGTTTAAAGGCTTTTTTTTTTTTGCTCTTCAAGCAATCAAAAACTCTGAAAATATTAATCAATGAAACAAAATTTTGCCTGAAAGCTGCATGAAAAATTTACCTTCTCTAAGTAGCCACAATCCCCACTAACTGTTTCTGTTTGAAAGGAACTCCTGTGCAGATAATCATCCGCTTTCACACTTGTGAGCCGCCTGTGTCTAAAGGGTCCTTGTTAAATGTTTGATGGTGGAGTCCAGGTCAACGGGTAATACAGGATCAAACGCCAGCTCTGAAAGATGTGCCAGCACCATACATATGCATCGCTTCTGTCTCTGACTACGATTCAAAACACTTTTGGTGAATAAGACCTCTGAGATGACTCACGCTTTAATAAAAAGAGGGGCCCGCTCTTCTCTTCAAAAATCTCGGGCTTGCACTCAAATGCAATCTGAGATATGGCTTTTCTATTTCTTGTTGACAAAAACACCGCCAATTTTTCCCCCTGCCTGCCAGATATTATCTTAGTGATGAATTTGGAGTATCCCTTAGCGCCCTAAATCTTCTTTTATATAATGAAAAACACACCATGAGGACAGAGCTGGTTGCTAGATACCGGTTGGCAAAGGAAAATACCGCAGCCTCCATGAGCTCTGTGGTAATTGCTCATTATTTCTGATTTTTTCTCCACACTCTTTTGCCTGGAAGCAGATATTTGGGGTGATTAAGGGTAGGAGGAGTTGATTGTGTCTCCTCGTGCTTTCTGCCCTGGCATTTATGCACCCTCGGCACCTTTGCAGCTACGCTCTTGAAGTGTAAATGGGCTCAGGTTGCGGGCCCCAACCGCACCCAACCCTTCCCCCTGCCAATCTGGTCACTCCCCATAGAGACGAGACCCTTAGAACGTTCACGCCGGTGTGCTCCAAGCCCAGGGACAGCGCCACGCCTTCTAAAACTGCCATGTTTGCAGCGGGGGCGCTCCTTCAAAGGCCCTCCCACAAGTGTTGGCCCGACCCGAGCGCAGAATTATTAATATAGCGGCTTAGCTGCAGGCTTTCTGGAGTCAGACACAACATGCATCTGCTGTTTAAAACCTGTTTGGCTGCACTGTTGAACAGGCGAACAAGGTGAAACTTGGGACATAAACGCACCTGAAAATACCCAAAGACGTGCGTAGAAAGTGGCAAGGGTCAGTGTCCTAACTGGCGCAGAAACACAGCTATTTTCTTATACCAGGAGATTGCAGCAAGCGCTCAGCAGCATTCGGCCATTTGGATATATTCTTTATGACATTATTTTGGAAGCCAGGCTCGAAAGCATTTGGAACGTTGCCCGTTGCGTCTTTCTCCCCATCTTAAGGAATGCAGAATAGAAATATTTGGCTGAGAGGAAGGAGAGTGAAAAAAAGGAAAAAAGGAATTAGCGCTCTGAGAAAAACGATGGAGCAATGGTGAAAAGTGCTCTGCCCTTGAACCCGTCTAGGCTGGGATGGAGACGCGGCGATGGGAGAGAATGGGAAGCCTGTTCTCCAATAATGACGGGCTTATTTGAACCAGTGAATTAACCTCTTGTTTTATTCTTTCAAGCATTTCATTTATTGCGGAGAGCAGCCCGAGACCACCGTGCCGTCTCCTCCTCCCTTCCGGGTACCTGCTGAGGGTGGGGAGGTGAGGAGGAGGTGTCTTCTGTTACATTAGCCCACCGCTGCCTCTTGCCAAGTGCTAATGCTTTAGCCTGATGAGAAGTCAGAGGTGGAAAAATGTCACATTATGTAAATATAAGAGAAGGGCCGATTACGCTGAAGACTGATGACAACGCCTCAGATGGCTTTTCCAACCTTTACACTCCCCTTCTAGAAGAGGAGCCAGTTTCATGACAAGATTCTTTTTGTTAGACAAATTTTGCATGCAAAATTGGAACACCAAAGCAAAGAAGGAAAAACAAACCCCCAAAATGACTTTTTCCTAGTTGAGATTTCTTAATCTGGGTAATGGAATGCAAGGTATTAAGATTCAGTGTTACAGATGATCACACGTGCGGCCTCCGTGGGTTCATCTTGGTTCGTGCATTATGGCGTCGCAGTTTCACGCGTTTTTTTGCAGATTGTCAAATTTAAGTGTTAATACGCATATAGAAACCATGGTAACTGTCTATAGGTGTCAACTTCACAGCCACAAACCAAGGTTCACTGTGAAGTTTGACAGCGTATAGTTAGCCTAGTGTGTGTAGCATGTCTCAGCTTGTACCTGCTAGTATTAATGAGAAAGCTGGATAATCACAACATGTGATGCAAGGCCTGCAGCCCACCCACATGTGCAGTAGATCATTTTTACCTGGTAAGCTGACGCGTTTTAGATTGCGTGTTTGATTTAGCATGCCACTGTGTTTCTCTCCCTGTAAAATTTATAGCACACACTTTACAAACTTTCTTCTAGAAAGTCTTCATCTGCTGAGACGTCCCACCGAGCCAACAGTGTAGTACCAGTGTTCTTGGTTCCGAACGTAACGCCGCGGCGTTCTCTGCTCACCTGCTGTCACACCTCCCCGGTTGGAGGAGAGCAACCGAGAGCCATTTTCCTGGGGACTGATGGCGTGTTTGCCCTCACAGATGGTCGCTGAATGGGACGCTCATAAATCTGGGCCTGGATCGCCGGCGGCGTCTGTCTGGGGGCAACCTCATTATAAGCAGTCTGGACCGTTACCAGGACGTGGGGATGTACCAGTGCATGGCGTTCAACACGGCGGGAGCTATTCTGAGCCGGAGAGCGAGTCTGCAGTTTGCCTGTAAGTTGCAGGTTTTGATTTATTTATTTATTTAAAACTAATGGAACGTCCGCACGCTCCGAAATGGATGCACAATACTTGCAATATTTATCAGGACTGCAGCACTTTCTTGCCAGAAGAGGCACGAGCGCTATTCACCTTTGGCTACTTGAGTTAGGAGGAAAATGCCATTTCTAAGAGAATGACGCACACTTCTGCTCACACTCAGCAGGATGTCATTACCGGCTATTGGTGTGTGAAATGGGATCGACAGCACGTCTTTAATTCTTGTTGTGTTACTGGCTCATTTTGGGGTCACAGGTTAACCTATCACGCATTGCTCCCGGGAGTCGATGGCGGCTGACCCTTCTTGGCCTGTCAGCGAAAAAAAAACGATAGCGCTTGCAGACAAGGTCTATCATTCAATTAGTCTGTCAGGAGAAAAATTAGGCAGCACGTTTGTTTTTTTGTTTTTTTTTTTTGTTTTTTTTTTTTATATTTAATTACCCGTTTCTGTGGTGCTTTGGGTTCCCACAATCTCGACCATATGGATTTGCTGCTTCATCATTTATGAGTCAGTGAAGAGTCTGATTTGGGTGCTTAATTAAATAGAAAGAGGAAATTTGAACAGAAATGATAGTGAAAATCAGTGAGAGGGATTAGCCATCGAGAGAGCTTTGTTAGCTGCAGACAGGTTCATTTGTAACAGAGACATTGGACAGATGTGCCTGTCTGCACCCATCAAATACATCATACGGCCTGTCGCATTGACCTCTTAAACCTTTATCTCACACATTATCTTTGTTTAAGATCCTGGTAAAGACCAAAGATGTAGCAACACAAGGAAAATTGCATCAAAAATCCAGGAAGGAAAGGAAAAAAGTACAGGATATCAGTCATTGTTTTAAAAAAGGATCAGAGGACGGAGTGCACCTTATGTTTCCAGCCAGAGTTCAGGTTCAAATATCTACACAGTGTTCTGTGCTCTCCTCCACCTGGCTGCGTCTTAGAGACGCAACCCTCAGGGCGATTTCCCTTCCTGGCTCATGTCAGTGTCTTCTCACTGCTCAGCTCTGTTCCTTTCTGATTTCTCACATCCTGCAGCGGTCATTTTTCTCATCTTTTTCCTCTCCTCAGACTTAGATCATTTCAAAGTCCACACCAGAAGTGCGGTGTCAGTCCGAGAGGGACAGGGGGTGGTGCTGCTGTGCGGAACACCGACATCCTCGGGAGGTGAGCTTTCTGGGCCTTCGCCGCTTGCTGTTATTAAAGATGATTTCAGCTTGAATTAATTAGCCTGCTAATTAGCCTTTTGAGAGTCACTTCTAGGGCAGTAAGGAACCCCTGTTTTTCTTCCAGACCTCGCTTACGCCTGGGTTTTCAACGAATACCCCTACTTTGTCCAGCAAGACAATCGACGATTCGTCTCGCAGCAGACAGGAAACCTCTACATTGCCAAGGTGGAGCCCTCCGATGTGGGCAACTACACTTGCGTGGTGACCAACAGTGTCACAAAAGGAAAAGTTCAAAGCTCGCCCACGGCTCTGATCCTCAGGACAGACGGTAGGACGGCTCATTTAATCAGTGCTAGTGCTCTTTGTCTGGCGGCGCCTCGCTCTTGCTCAGCACTAGCGTCTGCGCGAAAACAGCCGCGCCTCGATGTAGGCCAGCAAACAAAGCGCCCAAATCTCCTCTTTGCTGACTTGGCCCTCTTTTAATTCATATTCCCCCTTTTAAGAGCTCTCCCAGTGCTTTCACATGATTTCTCAGTCTGGCCCTCAGTGGTTTGTTGTTCTATTCTCAGCTGAATGAATTAAACATTAGCTCGGTGTTGCTGGACCGTTCTGCCGAGAGTTCTGCTCCTCAGACAGCCAGGGCTACCTTATACAAAAAAAATGTAACTCAGTACTTTCCCCCAACATTTGGTCACATACCATGTCATTAGCAAACCAGCTAAGCTCATAGGATTTTTTTTTTATTGTGTTCACTGTTGGACAAAAAAAAAACAAAAAACAAAAACAATTCCAAAAATGCAAAATTCCAACCATATAGAAGACAATTTTTGCCACAAGTGAAAAGTTTTGCCTTCTGATGTGAGTTTCTGGCTGTTTTTTGGACGTAATTCAGACGCTCCAAAGCAGGACTTTGCCAAAGGAAGCCAGATGTCTCCCTTTAACGATTTCATATCTGCTTCCAACTTCACTTGAGCTTTTGATTCCAGTTCAAGGCAGAAAGAAAAGCTATTAACGGAAAATTGGTCAGACTTTGGTTGAATCTTATAAAGTAATAAGAAACCAGAATCAAGGTGATGACCTTACAGTTAGATAAAGCAGCCACTGAAATCAAAGAGGTTTTTTTTGCTGCTAAATATCACAAAAAAAACAAAAAAAAAATAAAAAAATATATATATACTGGTATATATGTTTTTATATATATATATATATATATATATATATATATATATATATATATATATATATATATATATATATATATGTACATTTCATTTGCTTGGAAAATTAACAGGAAAAAGCACTGACAGCGCCCTTTAATTTATGGGGTTTTTTTCCAAATTAACTAAATGAAAGCACAGTTATTGCCAGGAAATAACTTTTTAATGCTTCTACTAAGTATTTAAGGATATATTTCATCAAATACTTGAAAGCTTCTCCATAGGTTTTGTTCATCACATCAAAGCAAGATTTCAAAAGCGGCTTCACACGTTTTTCCTTCCCATGGCATTGCTGTCCGATCCCAGACTTTCCTTTATATTCACAGCAGCGCTGGAACATCAGAGGTGGGGATCTGCCCACGCGAACTGGCAGATAATTGTCAAACAGCTAACCAACCGAACAATAAAAACACAGATAAAGATCTTCTCCAAAGAGATCAAATGTATTCGGCTGCTGGCATTCCTCCTTTACTGGAGCCATGTTCTCCTTTGAGTTTGCCCGCGAGAGAATGTTTGCCTTCTTATTTCTCCTCTGTTGGTTTTGCGGCGCCGTTGTTCGGGCCGCAGCGCGCGCCATATTGCTTGTAAGCCGTGAATAATTGAAGACTGAGCAAGTTCTTGTGTCTGCTCTTCGCAGGAATGATGGGCGAGTACGAGCCGAAAATAGAAGTTAATTTCCCCGACAATGTCTCCGCCGCCCGAGGATCAACAGTTACGCTGGAGTGTTTCGCCCTCGGGAAGTAAGCTGGATTCCTTGAAGCATGTTTTCAATCTTCTTTCATTCCAGGAGCGGAGCAGAGCCAAATCTATACAGCAAAGTCACCGCAGCAATTATATTTCATACAGTGAGGCATCAAGGCGCGATTGGTGTGGAGATGGTGTGAGGCGGCCTTTTTTTGTTGCTGTTGTCACGAGTTAAGGCTAAACCGTTCTTCCGCCAGATATGCCGACAACGAAGCTTTGAACTGCGTCAGGCACCTCATTGCTGGATTACCCCAGATGCCGAAAACACGGCAGCGGGTTTCAGAGTTCAAAAGAACCTAGATCATTTTTTTTCTCTTACCTCTTTCAGCCCGGTACCTGAGATCACCTGGAAGAGGGCCAATGGCGTGCCCTTCCCCAGCAAAGTGAAGATGAAGTACTCCAATGCTGTGCTGGAGATCCCCAGCTTCCAGCAGGACGACACGGGAGGATACGAGTGTGTGGCCGAGAACAGGATGGGCAAGAACATGGCCACCGGGCGGCTGGCCTTCTACGGTACCAAAACACTCCCATTTCCTGCAGGTTGTCAAACAGTTGCTCTTTTACCGTCACACAGCTGGACAATGCCACAGCTCAGTTCCAGCATTCCAGTTCCAGCTAGTTGTCTGCCAGAAAAAAAAATCAAAGTAAAAGTCTGAAGACTGCAGAAACAAAAACTCAAGTACTAAAGTTGAGTTGACAGATGGCACATTGTTGCTGAAAATAAATATTGGACGTTTTTCCTTGAGGGCTGTCACAGGGTTTGAAAAATCTATTGTCCTGGAGTTCTGCAGGGAAAGCCACAAACTGTCATGGCTTGAGTCACCTCCCTTGTATGTTTCGTAGTAACAGACAACAATACATCCATTAACAACATAGCTGTAATAACACTCTTTAAGAGCTTTGATTTTGAGGTTTTTAACACTTGTTGCTTTAAATTGCATATTTTTGCCTAAAGCTTGACGCGTGTGAAATTGGAGCTGACGCTCGTATGCCACTGGGAGGTAAGCTGCGTGTTTTTTTGGACGCCCCAGCCACAAGAACCCCCTCCTTCCTAAAGGGACTCAGATGGAGAGAGGGGGGGCTCATTCTCTCTGGAAATGAAGTAGCAGGCGTGGGACGCGGCGGCCATCGTGAGAGGGCCTGCCGTCTGCCGCTGCGTTAACTGCTAATCTGGAGTCGCCGCGGGCTGCTGACACCTTGACGTGACGGGAGTGAAAGATAGCCCACGCTGACTTTCCTCTCTGCTAAAGACGGACCCATTCCTTTTCCCCTCCGCCCCCTCTTTGCTGATTCGCACCCGCTGTCATTCACGCCTTCCTTTGATCTATTTTAGATGTGGAATATGTAATGAAATAACCGTGCCCCCTTTCAAACACCGTCCTCTGGCTTTTCTTCAGAGATTCCAAATCGAGTATGTTTCTGTTCCTTCAGCCAAGCCTCAGTGGATCCAGGCCGTGAAGGACACAGCCCTCGCCATCGAGGAGCGGCTGCACTGGGAGTGCCGAGCCAACGGGAAGCCTAAGCCCTCCTACGCGTGGCTGAAGAACGGCCAGCAGCTCCTCTCAGGGGTAAATTACAGCCTGTCCTCTGCCACCTTCCAGTATTTCATTTTAAAGACTAAATCCGCTGCCTAGGCTCATCTTCCTTGTTGCATGCAGCACGCCGCTTGCTCTCTCTCTTTTTTTCTAAGGTGCGGTTTAGAAGGTGGGGGCACAAACATCTCGCTGCAGATGGAAGTGTCTCTCAGTCGGCTCTACCTTGGCAGATTACTCAGTCTTAGAGAGTGGATCAGCGCGCTCGCTGCGCCACTGCTCAGTGTCATCTGAGTAGAGTCAGTGGTTGCTTTTCATTATTCACGGCGCATGTTTCTGCTCCACCAGATTTAACGCACAATGAGCTCAACCTTCCGTGAAACACGCTGCGCGTCGGACACAGAAATCGTAGAATCCCTCACGCGTCAGCTGAATGAAGCCCACATCTTTTGGTTCATGTCAAATTTTCTCCCATGGAAAAGAAAAATCTGCCATTCTTCACATCCACAGTCAGAACACCTTGAAATTCAAGAGCAGGAGCTTACGCCAAGAGCCAAAATACAGTTTGTGCTCTGAGTCCTGCTTTATAGAGCCCCTGCCCCGATGCTCGGGTTCACGGGTGGGCAATTCTTTTGCCTGATGGGCCACATTGGGTTTTCGATCTTGGTGAACAGGCTGGCCAGGTGGTGGAGGGCACTAACCCCCCCCCAAATGAAGATCAGAGGTTGACTAAAAAACACCCTTGATGAACTATTGAGAAGAGAAAATATTTTAAAGAGTCTGCAAATTTGGCCCAACTTTCTTAAGAGCACATGTTAGCATGCTAGACATAGGGGGCATCTGGGTCTTATTCTACCAATCAAACTAACAACTTTCTTAATTCGGCTTTCGAGGAAATTATTGTGCCAGTATAAATAGTTTATCGGCCACACGTGGTCTCCGGGCCTTAGTTTGCCCACCTCTGCTCTGGTTATTGAGCTCTGTCAGGGCTGCCTGAGCAAAGCCCTTCTTAAATGTGGACTCGTAATTGCTTTCTTTCAGTCCTTTTCCTTGACAGGACAGAATAACGGTGGAGGACGGCGTGCTGTCGGTGCCGGCGCTGGCGCTCTCGGACGCTGGCATGTACCAGTGTGTGGCTGAGAATAAGCATGGTGTCATTTACTTCGTCGCCGAGCTGATGGTTTTAGGTAGGGTGGCATTTGTCTCTCCTTTAAACCCCCAAATCATTGCGGACAAAGAATCTTAAAGGTCAGCCCACTGTCGTTGGTAAAGGTTGTCTGGATTAGCGGATAATGGGGTCAGCCGGGCCTGTATTGTAGGGCCATGCACATTTAAAAAAGTCAATTTTTCTCTTATTGATATCCAGTTTTCTGTTGTATTGGCAGAGGGGCAGATACCGTGCTCGTATCTGAGCTTTTAAAAAACAGGATCTCAAAGATGCAGAGGCTGCCCTTTTTTGAAACATTTAATGGGTTTCACAGCAGCGACGTCGCTAAATTGTCACCCGTTTCCCATCAGCCTCTCCTCCAGACTTCACAGGGAACCTGCTTAGAGCTCTGCTCAAAGCCAAAGCCGGAACCACCGTGACTCTGGAGTGCAAACCCCAGGCCTATCCCGTGGCTAGCATTTTATGGAAGAAGGGGAACCTGCCCATCCACATCAACGACAGGTAACAACGCCTGGAGGAAAAGCTGCGGGCAGGAGTGTCCACATTGACTGACAGGCGCTCCCTCTCTCCCACTCCAGGATCACGCTTTCCTCAGACGGAACGCTGCGTCTCGCCAACGTGAGCAAGTCCGATGCGGGCGGCTACACCTGCTTCGCTCGCAATAGATTCGGCATGTCGAGCACAACCGGGAGGCTCCTTGTCACCGGTAAATTGTGCAACTTAGTAAGCAAAATTTGTCACATATAGATTAAGACAGGAGGAGGCGGCCATAATAAGCAGCTCTCAGTCAATAACCACCGAAAATAACATTAGCGAATTTTACTTCAGGGCCTTGATGTCTTGGTTAATGTTCTTCGCCGATTTGGGATTAAATGTTGAATATGATATTTTGTTCTGTTGGAGCACAGGAGAAGGAAAGCAGAGGGGAAAAAGCCGTCCTCTCGTCTCTGCTGCTTTTTATTGAGTCGTCTTGTTTGACTGCATTTGCAGCGGCAGCAGTAATGCGCTTGGAAAGGTGTTTGAGGAAATACTCCATCACTGTTCCCCTCAAAGCAGTTGAAACATCCAATTTACTGCAACATAATGGAAGCGTTGCTGAGGAGGTTCTACAGACACTTTCAACACCTTTCTTCTGTTATCATTTTCAGGTCTTTTTAAGCCCGGTTCTTCAGTTTGTCGGGGCTGGCTTGCAGTTGGCAGCCCCTATGGTGACCCAGATGTTGATTTTTACTAGTTCAGAATCTGAATTTACCTTTTTTCCCATTAAGCAAGAGGTCTTTCTATGTTTTGGGGATAATTTACTTTTTTATTCCAAAAAATGTAATGAAAAGCTTGAGGTGATTATTAAATTTACCCAGTCCTCATCTGAGTTAGCCCAGACCGTTGCTTGCTGGTTGTAGCATCAGGCTGCCCGGCGAGAGATGCAAAATGTCAGAGCATCTGCAGTCTTTTGAAATTGATGGGCTGGATATTTTATGACCATAGATCCAACCAGAATCACCCAGGGGCCAGCAGACATGGAGATCATCGTGGGCGAGAGCATCGTATTGCCATGTCAGGTGGCCAGCGACCCCGTCCTTGACGTCTCCTTTTCCTGGGCCTTCAACGGACAGCTCATCGCCAAGGGAGACGGCCACTTTGAGCTTGTGGGTGGGGTGAGTGACCTGAATTCATGCTCCTGGAAGATGTGCGAATGGGCAGCTGGCACCTTTTCCTATTCAGCCTCACCTCATATCCACCATCAGATTAAAAAACACATCCTGTGGTTGGTGTCATTTAAAGTAGGTTTGGACGGTGCTCAGAGATGTTAGGGTGTAAAATAGACAGGATGCAGGCTACCGTAGATCAGATCACCCGGGATGCTCTAATGTTCTAATGCAGCATTCAGCATGTGAAAATACAGCAGCAGTGCTCCCCTAATGCCACGCTGATCTCTTAGGGTCCCATTCAAACTTCATAAAGTTGTAAAAATCACATCTGGCCCCATCTCCCTTTATATAAAATGGTTCTATATCTTTGAAACTGTCATATAGTCAGTGCACGAATGCCTGAAGGGTAACATTTGTGGAATTAAAGACTGACTCTGTGGGAGTGTGTGTGTGTGTGTGTGTGTGTGTGTGTGTGTGTGTGTGTGTGTGTGTGTGTGTGTGTGTTTGTGTGTGAGGGTGTGTGTGTGTGTGTAACTTTTTTTACCCCTCTCCTGAGGTTATGGCCTGACCTCAATTTGGCTGCACAACTAATAAAATAAACATAGAACCAAAAAAAAAAGATAATAAAAGAAAATAAATAGAATAAAAGAATAAAAAGGCTCAACCTCAGATTGTGCCTTCCTGTTTTTCTTTTCTTCTTTGAGAATTCTTTTATTTTTCGGACCCATAATGCATTCTGTGCTTGTGACCTCGCAATCTGTGGAGCCAGTTCTCTCCCACAAATAAGGCAAAAACCAGCCAAAGCCAATAGAAACGCTGCAGGAGCGCAGCTCTTTCCAACGGGCCTTGAAGGTCGCGATCACGACCTCTTGATGAAAAAAAAAAAAGTAGGTGAAATAAAGAGAGCTTTGTCAAATATAAATCTGCAATTGCTGCTTACAATTTCCTGGTCCGATTTTTGCCTTGAGCCTTTTCACCCGAGGCCCTTAAGAACAGCAGCGTGTGACTAAAATGTTCTGTCATAATCATTATGTTTCGCTCCTGGATTCTGACTGCAGGTGTGTGTGTGCGTTTGTGATATAACTTGTGTAAAATACCCTTTTAAAAAGTTTCCACCTCAGCAGAGCTCCAGCTGTAGGGTCTGTGAGCTGGGTTTTTCTTTTTTTTTTTTTGGCAGGGCTATTTACTGCACCTTGTACATGCTTCACTTCGCTCTTTAATAAGCTGTCACAAGGTCTGTTATCTTTCATGCTATGTAAAGCACTCTTTCCATCCTCCCAGAGAACAGCCGGAGATCTGATGATTAGGAACATTCAGCTTTACCACGCTGGCAAATATATCTGTGTGGTGGACACAGATGTGGAGAGCCTGTCAGCTGTGGCCATATTGATCGTGAAAGGTAAGAAAAACCTCTTCTCAGCTCTGTGGTCTCTAATTAATGAGGTTTTTTTTTTTTTTTTTAATTAAATAATAAAGGAAAATCGAAACATTTGGTTGTTGCTCTGCAGATGAAAGAGTTCAAATTTGGTCTGATAAAACAGGTGCAGCAACACAGATACACTTACTAGGCATTCAGGCCAAAATTAGCTGTTATTTTTAGGCGACTAAGGTAATAGGGTATTGATCTGATGGCTGAAACCCCCTCTGCCCCCCCACGCGCGCTTGTTTGTCACCATGTTGACCAAACTGCAGCCCTGCATGCACCAGTTTCAGGGTTTATGAGGTAGAAGGAATGGAGCTAATTATTTTATGTGATTCGTGAGAGTGGTGGCCTTTTAGGGCTTTTTTAGGACAAACTTTTGAAATTTTGAATCCAACTCGGATTATTATTATTATAATTCTATTCTTTTTTTTTTTTTTTTTTTTTAAAAAAAAACACCCCCCAGAAAATACCCCACAAAACTTTTGCAGTAAGAAGTATGCAGACTGTAATATTGTAGCAGCAGATGCCATGTTTTCAGGGCTATCTGGACGACACAACGCTCTCGTTCAGCAAGCATATACTGGGATATTTTGTATGTCGTATTTCAGGATTCCATTTTCAGTGGGCATAAAAACTGTTATGCCGTGCTTTTATTTAAATATTTGGACCAGCTGCACTGTGCAGGAATTTGTCAAGAGCTCTAAAAAATAACGCGTCTCTGTTGCAAAATAATAGAGGCAAAAGAGAAAAACAGCATGTGAATGCAGTAAAAGAAGCCACAGCATCAGAACCAACAGCAAACAGGCTTTATTCCAGCCTCTGATTGCAGTTTGATTCATATCCTCATACAAACCATCATCAGCCAGTACAGAGTCGTTTTTCATGTTTTGCTTATTTCCGTGGTTGTTTGATTACATAAAAGAAATCATGCAGGGTTTTTTGTATTGCATTAAGCAGTGTTTGTGCAGAATGTCACATGGCTGTGCCACATTACAAAGAGATCAGCCATCCGCCGGTTCCCCCCCCCCCCATCTCCGTTAGTAACAGCCAATTTCCAATTCTGCTGCAATGCACTTGACAGCGAAATGTTTAGGAGCCTGTCGGCTCGCTCATGCAGTGTGTGAGGATCCACAGAGGCGCAATTTTCAGGCGCTGCAAAACAGAACGGAACGTGTTTTGAACAGTGTGCTAGCTGCACTGAACTTTCACCAGAAGTACCCTCGTCACGTCTTTAGGACGCAGCGAGCAGTAAGCACGCGCCTCGCCGACGGGCGCATGTCTTTTGGGCCTCTAGCATAATTGTGGCACTAAGGTTGGAGATGAGTCAGATCCATATCTTATCTTGTAAGGGCAGCCTCCAGTGATATGAGTGGCGCTAATAAGCACCCTTGTGGAGGCTAACGACCGAGGACGTGGCGGAAATGAGGCTGTTTGGTGGTGTAGGAGCAGAGCAGGGCCGTGGAAAATGATTGGCTGAGGTATTGACAGGCGAGAGGGGGGTTCTTTTCTTTCTTTTTTCATCCTTGGATGCATTATTTACACTTCCTGCCAGTGGCGGCCATCACGGGTGTCTCATTGCCCGGATTGAGCGGCTTCGAACACTGACACGGCGCTGAATTGACAGGCAGAGGCCAAGAAACGACTTCGCCCGGTCACAGCTGAAAAAGAAGCAGCAACAGAAAGCCCTCTTGATTGGAATCTTATTCCCCTGTTTGGAAACCCCAGCGAGCGTTGTACCTCTATCGGCTGAGGATTGTTGTGTCGATATGTGCACAAGAAGAGCACTGCAGCAGCCGGGATACGGCAAGGAAACAACAGAATGTTTAAGGCCTGAATATGATAATCATCAATGGCTGGAGTAATGACGTCTTTAATTGAAGCAGCAGAAAGAAAAACGTCTCCCTTTGCCTGCCATCGCTGGTCGCTCCAGCATTTGTACTTTAAGGGACATTGTCAGTGAGAGCACTTTAGATGTTATTATTCACCCAAACCTACTTGAGTCTTCATGCGGCGCTGAAGGTCATCAATAAAAGTCCCTTGAGTGATCATCTGCATTCTTGGATCTTTTTTCTTCTTTTTCTCTTCATCTCTCACAAAGGCGGCTACAATTTAGATTTGGAAGCCACTCGACGGTGAGGATGTGGAAGGTCTCTCTTTCAGTTTACCAGTCTTTGTCATTTTGCTCAAAGGAAGTCCCAGATGAATACTCAAAAAAAAAAAGAAAAAAGAGTTGCAAAGCTGAAAAAACGAGTTCTGGAGTTGTCACATTATTTAGGTGATAAAAGCTGGAATCTATGTAAAAAATTATTATTGCATTATGAATTATTGCACCTTGGTTTGTTCCCAACGCTTTAATGTCTTCGTGCATGTTCAGCTATTAATCAGACCTTCCCAGTCCAAAGTGGCACACAGCTGCAGAGATGAAGATCCGCCTCTGGAGTCGTACTTCACTACCTGTGGATAAACAACTCGAACATGAAAACCAGGTGTTGTTCTCAAGTGCACACGGATGGGTTTGAACCATATGGTCATGTTAGCGAGTTCTCTGATGAATTTCATTTTCAGAAGAGAAAGATTAGGTGTTATGCCTGGTTTGTTTGATCTGTCGATCGGGACCCGCTGGTTGATCCTCGCTGACGTCAGGAGTCGAAGGTCAAACATGTGCGACAGCACATTAAAATTGCGTAAACCAGCGAGGTCACACGTGTGACAGAGCACACAGTCAAATGCTTGTTTTTACTCCAAAGCTTTGCTTGTTGGTTAATGTGATTTAATGCTTGATTATTCCAATGTTCGCCTCAGATGTGGAACAGAAAGCGAGCGAGGCTGTGGATGTTGTTTTCCCGCCGTCTGTCTCTCGCCTCTCTGGTGGTCTATTATTTCTGATGAGCCGACACGTTCATTAAGACAGGAAGCTGTAGACGCGACTCAGAAACCATCCCGTTGCTTAATTGGCGCGATAATGAATACAAATGATAAAAGTCTAGTGCTGCTAGATGTGAGTCGCTGCTCCTCTGCTCACGTCAATCGTTTCATTGATCAGCTACCAGGAGAGATCATATGTTAGATAAAAGAATATTGGAGGGTAACTCTTGAATTCATTTTTAATTTCCTAAGAAAAACTTAGCTAATTCAAAAATGTAAAGCTTGAAAAAATGTTCTGGTGCTAACATTGATTTGGATCCGCAAACCGTTTGGATCCGTTTTTTTTTTTTTTTTTTTAATTTTCCTTAACATGTGCGAGTGTCTCACAGCATGTGTGTGTTCCTGTGACTGAGCCAGGCCCCCCCAGCCCTCCAGACTCCGTGACGGTGGAGGAAGTGACAGACAGCACAGCCCAGCTGGCGTGGAGTCGCGGCAGGGACAACGGCAGTCCCATCGTCAATTACTTCGTCCAGACCAGGACCCCCTTCACCGTGGGCTGGCAGAGGGTTAACACAGGTGGGCAGCGCTCAGGATAGATCCCCGTGGGGAAATCTTCGTAGAGCCGGAGAGGTCAGAGCGGAGGGTCAGCTGTGGAATAAGTGGAGAGCGGAGCGGATTTACAGTTTTCCTCGGGAGAGCTGGGGGTCAATGTTGCTGCTCACATATGATCTAATTTAAAAGACTTTAATGACCTTTAACAAAGCATATTCATGTCCAGCAGTGCCAACAGTCGGCTGGAACAGTTGGAATCTGTCACAGAGGCACGGTGGTCATGTACGACATGACCATCACATGCAACATTTAGCTAGTTGATGTAACAAACCTGTTTTAGGAGCAGCAACATAAAAATCTATGACTGATGAGCCAGATCTGCAGCCTCACATCTGCAGGTATTTGCATACTTGAACATCATTTTAGCAGTTTTAGATGTCTCTGCAGAGTGCCACAAAGGGGAGGTTTGCTTTCTCGGTTTCTGAGATGCCTAGGAGACTAAAAATATGCTGACTTTTATCAGAAAACACCGCAGTCAGCAGCAACATGTAAAGATTCTAGCAGTTGGAGGTCATTCAATAACCTCTTGCACTTTTGACACCATGCTTTAGTTGTTGGTAGTGACAACAGTGACCAAAATAAACCGTCCGTTTATGGACCAGAGTCAGGCACAGTGGTATGATGCTGGGAATTTTATTACATTCCAATTTTAAACCTTCACAACTGGTCCTTTAGAAGATGAGTTTTCAGAGAAGAGGCGGAGCAGTGGTCTGAGGTGGGATAAACTCTAGCAGCCCCCGTGACCCTGAGTAGAAGTAAGTGCAGGTTAGAAGAAAATGGATGGGCGATAAAAGGGAAATTGTTCAGGCTTTGTGATCAAAAGAAAGTTGTTTAATTTGCCCCCCTTGAGCTCTTCCTCTTTACCTCGTATTTGAAATCATTTTTCCAGGTTTTTGAGGTTTCAAGCTTGTGAAGGGACTGTTAACACAGCTCCAAAGAGTTTGAACAAATGGAAAAACTTTTCCTCATGATCTGATGGGTAGAAACAATCTACTCTCACAGACGGATGGGGCGGGGGTCGGGGGGCACCCTAGCTGTCCTCAGGTGGGATACACTGTGGACAAACAGTCATTTACAACGTCATAAACACCAAATATCAGTTTAGAGTCCATGTCCCCCTCGTGCAGGTTGGTGGACCCTCGTTACCTTGGAAATAACCTACACAGCCAGAGGGATTCAAACCCAGGACCACTGCCGTGCTGTCTTTAACTAACCCTATTATTAATTAATTTTTAGCTTTACTTTTATAGGAATTTTACTGTTTCTTCTCACCTTTCAGTCCCTGAGATCATTGACGGCAACACGCTGACAGCCACCGTCGTGGACCTCAATGCCTGGGTGGAGTACGAGTTCCGAGTGTTGGCCAGGAACAGTGTGGGAGTGGGAGAGCCCAGCCCCGTGTCTGTCCGGACCAGGACAGAAGACGCAGGTACGTGTGAGCAGACAGTTTGTTGTTACCGCCGCTGGCTTTCTCGGATGCTGCGGCGTGAACGTGCTCTTTGTTGTGCAGTCCCCGACGCGGCACCCGGTGATGTGGGTGGAGGAGGCGGGAGCAGATCTGAACTGGTCATCACTTGGGAGGTAATTCATCCGTCTAATGTTGGATTCCAGTTTTTAAGCCAATTAATCCCCTTTATTTTCACCTCGGCGTTAGCGTTCCACCCAGAATCAAAGCCACCGTCGCTCCCACTGGCTCCCGGCTTCCTCCTATATTCTGGACTAATTTGGTGCTGATGTTGCACCAACGGACAAACACAAGTCATTTGTAAAGCTTTCATCGGCAGGGAATTTTGGTTGTTTAGCCAACTGAATAAAAACCTCTGACAGAGCTAAAAAGCAAACCTGTGGGGAAGCTGAAAAATACGCTGGATGCCGAAGAAAACCCGAGGTTAAAAAAGACATTAAAGATTTAAGCCAAAGTGCTCTGCAGGAACACTTGCACACTGAGAGCATATCTCAGTCTCATAGACTGATCCAGAATATTCCAGCGAGATCTGGCGCTTAGGACAGAAATTGGCCTTATTATTTCAGCTCGGCCTCATAAATAGCCTCTGCTGCTCAGGTGTCCCATAATGACTTTTATTGTAAATGCAATTTTGCTGCTGCGTTTATTAGCCGGGTCAGAAAAGCAATTTACAGGCCACGCACTCCTTTCAGCTCCACCATAATGGCTGCTGGCCGCTGCGGCCCGGCGGCGGGGGACATGTGAGCGGTTTGTATATGTTTTAATATCACTATAGTTTTGTGTTTCACTCTCAGCCTGTCCCTGAAGAACTGCAGAATGGCGAAAGCTTCGGTTACATCATCGCCTTCCGCGCCTTCGGAGAGGTCAGCTGGACCCACGTGGCCACCTCCGCCCCCGGTGCGTCGCGCTACGTGTACCGCAACGACAGCATCGCTCCGTTCTCGCCCTTCCACGTCAAGGTGGGCACTTACAACAGCAAAGGACAGGGCCCCTTCAGCCCGGTGGTCACCATCTACTCAGCGGAGATTGGTAAGGAGAGGATCCTTCGCAGCTTTTCTAAATGTCTAGGGGGAAAAAAGCGTGTCAACAACACAGACATGTACCAGAGGAGAAAATTGCCACACATTCAAGAGGAAGGCTGATTGCTTCCAAATATTGCCCATTTAAGTGGCTGCCGCTACCTGTTAGCACACTGAGAGCGCATGGTGTGGCTGGATCTATTACCTGCACCGACTGTGTGTGTGTTGTTTTCACTTATCCAAGCTCGAGGAAGACAACCACATTGTGTTGTTCTGAAAGTCAAAATGGAGACATGCTTTCCTGGAAGGAGGGCTGTGGCGCTCACCCTGCTGTTGTCTGTTCTCAGAGCCAAGTGGGATGCCAGCCGGGGTGTGGGCCAGAAGTGTCTCAGCCTCTGAGATTGAGGTGAATTGGCAGGCTCTCTCCTACAGCCCCGAAAGAGTTCTGGGCTATGAGGTACATTTTAACGTTTCAAATGGAAATAGAAATCACACACATACTGCAATTCCAGCGCCTGTCATCACCCCTGTCGTACCTCACAGCCTCCACTTACAGCCAAACCACACGCTTCTTTGTGCGGCCTTGACAGGAAATCACATCAGAGCGGTTCTGTGAGGAGCGCTCGGTCTGAAATCAAAACTAATTGTCCCTAACAGAAGTGCTTGCAGTTTTAACTGAAAAGAAAAGTCAATATGCTGAAATATCAGGACATTTCTTGAGCTGATAGGACATTAATCCTTTAAAGTTCTCCATCGATATATAAATGTGACATACACGCTGTCTCTGCTGGCCATTTGTTATATTCTTATTTATATTTCCTTGTCTTGTGCCAGTGTTCTGCCAGACTGTATGAGGAAAAGGATAAATAAGGACAATGCTGTCTGATTTTCATATTTTGAGCATTAAAAAAATGTTTTATTTATCTACAGGCTGAATTTGCCTGGAATCAAACCTGAGCTGCAGGCATCAAACTGTGCACAGTAAAATTAATAAAATCCAATAAAAGAATCCCAAATGCATCAAATACATATTTTAAAATAAAATTTCTCTGCACGGAATTGGGAGCAGCTGTAGACAGATGAGAATATCTGAAAACAACTAACTGTGTTCCAGTTCTAGAACATTCCCCGTCAGTCAGGAGCCATGGTCTGGCTGCCCTTCTCCAACCATGCAATTTGCCCTTGAATTTTATCTCTGATTTTCTACTGAAAGTAAAGAAATACCTAATTTTAGCAATATCATAAATTTGTGTCACAAAGCGTTCAAATCATTTTAGTGATGATTGAAACCAGGTTTTATGCCAGAGGAAACACAGAAAAAAAGATTTAAATGCAGATGAAACTTTGATCCAATCAGCTCTTTCCGTCTCCATCAGGTGGTTTACTGGGAGGACGACACCAAACCGGAGACCATGGGGAAAGTCAGGGTGCCGTGGAACCAGACAGCGGTCACGGTGAGCGGCCTGGCAGGGAACACACAGTTTTTCCTCACGGTCAGCGCGTTCAACACGGCGGGCACGGGCCCCTTCCTCCCCTCCATCAACGTCACCACCAAGAAAGCCCGTAAGTCCCAACCTCACCTCAACGTTGGGGCGGAGCTCTGATTGTAGCCGTACCATCGGAGGTGAACTGTATCCTGATGTCACGCAGCACCTGCTCAGCCGCCCATGAACGTGGAGTGGACCCTGATTGGCTCCCAGCTGTCTCTGTACTGGGAACCAGTGGTGGCGACGGAATCAGAGTCGGAAGTTACTGGTTACCAGGTGAGTCCAATGTTGCTAGAGTGGCGTGTGGTTGTTTGCTTTAGGCTTTTCCGGCTGTAAATAGTGCCTGTCACCCCCCCCCCCCCCCCCACCCAGCTGTCATACAGGCGACAGAGACACAAAGAGGTGAGCACACTCACAACGACCAATTCCACGGCAGAGCTAACGCTCCCCGAGGAGGAGGAGGACTACGTCATCCGCATACAGACGCTCAGCGAAGGAGGGCTCGGCCCGGCCTCAGAACCCATACGGGTCCACCGACTAAGTAAGACCATTCAGGTTGTCGCGGATACGGGAGTTCATTAGGTGAATAATTTATGTGTTGCCCAAAAAAAAAAACAGGCTCCAGCCAGCAAAAACTCCCTGATGGTGACATGTTGGGATCATCTGACAGCAGTTTGTTTCTGTAAATGGAGCCACTTAGCGCTTCTTAAACATGACAGGGACATTTTGTCCTCTTATTGACCCACCATTACTGCTGTCTCCAGCCATCTTGCCCCCCCCCCACCTTGGTCTTCGGAGCTCATATTCGGCTGATATATGCGGTGCAATCCCTCTCGCTCACAGAGGCTCCCCCCTCCACCCAGCTACCTGCTCTAGCAGGCCTCCAGGGTGCTCCTCTTCAGCTCCAATCGCTCATTTGCATTGTTAATATTCTGTGATGAATTGGGGAAAAACAGCACTTGAGGGAGACCACGCTCCAAACTCCTGGATTTCCTTAGAATTTCATTTGGAATTCTCAACAAAAGGGTTGACCAAAAAATGAAAAAGAAAAACAACATTAGTATGCTGCGTTCAGCTTGGATTGGGCAGGGCTTACAGATGTGCTTCAAGACGGTTTTTACGGCGATGGTGCGTCACCTCAGGTAAATAGGTCAGCTAAATTATACGGAGCAAGAGCGAAGTGAGCTGGCTCTGGGGGCCTCATTTGTAAAACTCTGCGGGGAATCCACAGTAAACGTTTGCATGCATACCGATGAGGACATTAGCATATGCATAAAAAACGAAACAGGAAAACAAACAAAGCATACGCTGCCCGGTAGAGGGCGGCGTGAACACTGGCATCAGCCGTCACAATCTGGCGAAAGCAGCTCGTTAGCGACGCTACACTGAGACCTGCTGATCGGTGGCTGCTCCTCCAGCTTTGACCACGAGGAAAGTGCAGAGCGCCGCGCTGGTCGCCGGCTTGGCGCAGGTCAGGAGGTGCACCTGCAGAATTTTAACTGTGACTTTGTCTCGGAGCAGAGTGGACAGTCAGTGCAGTCTTCATTTAACCGTCTGATAACACAGAGAGAGACGGCAGATGTTTGATTCTTTTCATCGGGGGCCTCATTCTGGTTCAGGCCAGAAGGTCGATCTTTCAACTGCACGCACAAAGAGCAAGGAGGCCCTAATTACTGCTAGTGAGTTTGATGTATTTACCCTGATGTGTGTATTCTTTAGATATTTAATCTGCACTTTTCACATGTATGATGACTAAGTTGTGTTGTTTACTACAAAAAAATGTTCCCATCCAAACTTCTGCGCTCCGTTAGGCAGAGATGTTGGTAGTTTTGTGATCCTAAATTTAATGGCTTTTTTCGTTGTTGTTTTGTTCTTTTTAGTTTATCTATTGTTGAAGTTTGCACATATCTAGAGGGAGTTTAAGTCTCCACTAACCTAATGTGCGTGTTTTTGGTCTGTCAAGAAAATCCGTGTTTGTGCAGAAGACATAACAAAAAAATGAACAAAAAAAGCTTTGGAGCCTGGAACTGAGCCCAGACCCTTAGACGAGGCTACCGTGGTAACCGCTGAGCTCTGGGTGATTCTCTCTTTCATGCTGGTGTTTATCCTGATACCTCGATCTCTGTTTCCTGCCGTCTGCAGTGTTTAAGGCTAATGTTCGAGCACTTTGATGAAAGAAAAATTACAGAGAATTAATAAATACAGAGAAATAAATAAATACAGAGAATTTGAGATTTGGGAAACAGCTTTTAGACGTTTGTACCCGTTTTTCCCTGTCTTTCAGGTATGAGCGCCCGTGGCTCCCGGGCCTGGAGCCTGGGTGTTTACCCCCTCACTCTGCTCCTCGCCACCACAGTATCAACGTTTAGGTCAACGTCGTGACACAGTGACCGACTCTCTTTTCCAAACTTCTGAAGGAGTTTTCCTTTTCTGTTTTGTGAGCATTTCTTTTCCCTTTGAGATCAACAATGTTTGCGGTGTCAGTGTGCAGGTCTAAAGGGAGTTTTGATTTACTGTATATTTCTGCCAGGTTGTCAACAATGCTCCATTTCAACCCCTTTTTTTATTTGAAAAAATGCAGATGCCTTACTTCCATTCATGTGCCAAAGCAGTTATAGCCTTGTCAGTCCTCGGAAGTTTGTGAGAGGGGCGTGATTTTGTGAACTCTTGGTTTTTTTCCTCTCCACATCTGCATTGGCGAGTCGGAACATTCACCTGTGGCTGTGCCTTTGGAGATCCAAATGTCCCAAGAAGTCAATTATGCCGCAGTCAAATTCATGCCAGTGTGTAACCATGGAGGTCCAGTTATACCCTTTCTATCAAGGGGAGCTGAATGTGCCTGACGGGTGGATGGATCGGACTTCTCACATCTGTGTGCTGGAGGCGAGAGCGGAGGCAGCCGCCGGTGTAATCCCTCAGCAAAAGTGCTGAAACGCTCAGTTGGAAATGGCTAACTGCATCTCATTTGAGTCGTTAATCAAGAAAAATGCCAAATGTGTCGAACTATTGCTGCTGTACATTCAATTACAGTCCACACATGGCACGGAATCCAGCATGGCGCGCCCACAACTTCGCGAATACTGCGAAACACACGCTAGCGGCGCCTTCCAATTTACAACTTATCCCGGCCGACACTGGGTCATTAGTTGAGCGGAGCGCTGGCACGCATAAAAGCAAATAATCACTCACACACCAGGCAAATTAGAGGTGTTCATTAACCTCAACTTCACATTGTTGCGTTTCGGAATGAGGTGGTGAACGCAGGGTGGGTGTTTGGGATGAATGGCCTCTGAGAGTGAACACAAATGTCACCCATTCAAAATGAATCTCAGCGGAATCTCAGATTTGAGCTTTTTCCAGAGCTTCCAGGCTGGTCCCCATCATCCAGTCCTGCTCCCCTGGTGGAAGGTATCATGAATGCCTGTTCTGATGTCCATCAGGATGGCGACTGCCTCTTTGTCAATCGGCGTTCACCTTGAATTCAAGATTACAGCTCACACGAGCACCAGCCAGGATCCGGCGGTCGCCGTGGCCACGGTCCAATATCCCCTTTGAAAACAACACCTTGGCCTCATGGGACTTTCTCGGCTTCCCACCTGTTTTCTTGGATTTTGCAGACCGAGCAGCTAACAGAGAACAGCCGTTATGTGCAGCTCGTCGTCCATCTGGGTAACGGGGGAGCCGTGCCAGTCGACGTGCACCACGAGCCATTCCAGAGGAGACGAGGAGGCTTCCATTGCTGCCAACTGTGCCAGTCTGACAACTGAAACCAGTCCACCAGCTTAGGCTTTGTTTGGCTACCCGTGTGGTCTGCTGTGATTCCGAATTTCATGATTCTGTCCTTAATAGTGGGTTGTGCTGCCTTCCTTCCTTTTTCTGTGGTGCGTGTTGTCTTTGTGTTCTCAGCTCTCCTCCGCTGCTCTCGTGTTCTTACCTGCCTTCTCTGTATGCTTCACCGGTAGCATCAGAGATCAAAAAACCAACCTGAAAGCCTGATCTCGCTGCCGTTTAACCGACATCTAAATAAGCATCTAAATGAGAGCAGAGTTGACAGGATTCTGTGGGAAAGAGCGTATCGATATAGTTAGTTTCCTCTTAACGCCCACAGAAACCTATTATTTTTCGCGGGGGGGTTGAGAGGTGCAGGCTGTGTTGTGTGGATGTAAAAGGCTCTATTTTGGTGCAGGTCAATGCATATTAATAATTATTAGGATCAGAAGCTCATATTAAATGCCCGGTGCCCTGCACCAAAACAACCTGGTCAAAGCTCCGAATGAGCTTCAGTCACTGTCTGAAAGCACATTTCTGTACGTGTGGCTGACCTGTGTCCATGACATCATTCCAGAACGTCATCGTCAGGCTGGCAGACGTTTACACCCGAAACATTTTTGATATTTTCTACGCAGAAGAGCAGTCAACCGTACAGTTTATGAACTCGTGTCTTAGGTACCTTAGAAGCATTGCAGACCTCTTTGTTTTGTAACGTATCAGTACTGTGGAGATGTTTTGATTTAAATAGCTTTTTTTCTTTTCCAGCTCTGTTGCTTATTGATGGTTTCTGCATAAAGGTCAAGTGTTGCTTTAAGATAGCGGGATAATTTATTCAGAAAGGCAACGAGGGCAATGGGTGCAATTAATTGGACGCAAACTGTGGCACAAAACCTACCTGTTACAAGGTAGTCTGCCTGTCCACAGAAGATGAAACAAGTACCTGCCGGTTTTTGTCTTCTTCTACAATTAAAACATTACAGCATTCTACTTTTATTATGTCAGAAAACCAAAACAAATCATTGCTGTTTCCATCAAAGAAGAAACCCAATTAGAGCTCAGTGGGTGACAGCGCTTGGCCTTTCTGTGGTGACTCCTCCATGTTTTTTCGATGTTCAGGTGATCTCTGTGAGATCGTGGGCGCCGATGTTTTCACATTGAAAAGCCATCAGCTGATCTCTTATGCTGAAATCTGTGCATGTATATCGTTTTGTGGATTTCTGTGTTTTCTAAATGAGGAAGTTAATAAAAACAGTTCACATGGGATTTTCTGTTCTTGATTTTCTCATTTGAGAACACAAAAAAAAAAGGGATGAAAGGCTTTCTTTTCTTTTCAGCATCAGCGGTTTTAGTGTCCTTTACTGCAGGAGGAGGTTTGAGTGGTGCTATGGGGCGCCATCAAGGCAGTAAAAGGCATAATGTTATTAGAAGGCATATAAATGAGAGTAAATGTCAGCAGTAAAGCCCTTTTTGGCGGCTAAAGAACACCTTTGCACACCTTTTTTTTTTTTTTTCGCCTTGAGTAGTAATTATTACATAATAGAATTTTTAATGTCCTGCCATTAAAGAGCTTTTCATGTTCAAAACTGAACACAAGCGCCTCAAAGCAACTCGAAATACAGTTTTACAAATTATGTATGTACTCTCTTTATCTATCTATCTTTATATGTCCACTGAATTTCATAGACTGTTCCTTAAAAACAATGAAGTGACATGGAGATATACTGCGAAATATTGATTGAGGCAGTGTTGCAGAGATGCTTTTAAGATAATATGAGAGAGGGATCCGTGAACAGATCAATAAAAGGAGAAGTGGAGAAAAGAAAGGTTTCATCCGACACACCGCAGATCATTTATAATGAGCTGCTGTGTCAATACTTAAGAAACTGGCCCTTCTCAGAGTATTGACCACAGCGCAAGGGTGTAACTTTCAGACCAGATTTAAGCACAATCTTTCTTTATACGCACATGGAACGTCCCATGTGGGTTTTAAACGGGAAAATTCTATTTTTGCATTATTTACATAGCTTGGAAATATTAACTGATTTAGTTGCTGTACATTGCTGCTGAAGCGACGTCCCGAACGGTGCAGGGGTCCTTTGCTGCTGTTTACAAATGGTAACACTGCCCCCTCATGACAACGCTGGTGCAGCACCTCATGTGTGCAGAGATAAAGCGGAGATGGGGGGATCTGCAGTGACAACCTCTGCACCAACAAGGTTAGGCATCAACGTCAGTCGCACAGGAGAATTTGGATTTCAGTCACTGGTGAATCGAAACAATGCCTGTGTAATAAAAGTTAGCTTTTTAAATAAAATGTACTATAAATTTAAATAATAATGGCCCTCCATTAACACATCTGCAACAAGCTCGTGTTGTTTTTTGATACTTGCATAGTATCCCTCCAACCGATAGGTGGCGCTCACTCGCCTCAGTCTATTTCCGAGATTCAAAAGAGCGCATCCTCGAATACGTCCTCATCGGCTACGTGCCAGACGCTGCCACATCACCGATAGTGGCGCTCACTCGCCTCAGTCTATTTCCGAGATTCATTCATAGGCGTAGAAGAGGTGTCTTTCTGTGGTTCACATGTACACAGTATCAACTATGGACAAAGATTCATCCACAAGTGTAAATCAAGACGCAAATTCAGGCAATAATGACGATGATACGAGCGAGTTGTGTCCAGGATTTAAAGACGTTGATGCCTTCGTTAAAGTAAGTGAGCAGACGAAGCAAATTCTCCCTATATTAATCTGAACATAAGCGCAACTAACAGTCAGGTGGGCAGCATGTGTTGCTACGAGCTGTTTGTCGCATTAAAAGTTAGACCTTTACAGGTCTTGATTTGATCTTTATCATCGCGACTTGTAAAGTTCTTGCGGATAATTGCAGATGAAACAAGCAGTAGAGAAAGGTTACAGCCGGGGTGTCTTTTATTGTAACAACAATGTGGCATTTTCAAGTCGCTATCTGAAACTATCTCTCCCCTTTGATGATTTTTTTGACCCCTTCGGGTTTTTATCTTTCAAAGTAAGAAAAAGTCAGCATGCTATAAAGATGCGCAAAAAGAAAAAATATACTTTGCTTTTCTGCAAACAGAAATGTATTTCAAATGTGGATCGCATGCCCTTCTATTACAATGTTAGGAAACTTATGCGCGGTATTTCTTTTATCTGACATTTTAATAAATCTGTTAAACTCCTTGGTAAACACCTTCACTCTTCTCTCTTCTTCAGTATGGATTGGGCACTGTGGTATCTGCAACAAAAGCATCTGCCGGTTTGCCCCAAGCCGGAGATGAATATGATTTTTATCGCAGTTTCACAGGCTTCCAGGATTTCTGTGAAAGTCAAGGAGATAACCTCTTACGCTGGTGAGTGAAGTGTTTTACATTGTTCCTCCCTCGGAGGTTTGGCTCATAGTCACAGCAGAGTGTGCAAATAAACTGAACTTCATTTAGTGGTATTATGGTTATGGGACTATGGGAATTTACAATACAGCATCATTGTCAAAGTCTGTTCACAGTCTGTATATTTTCTTTTTTTTATTCCTGCATTAAGACAGCTTTGGATGTATTTGCATTTACTGTAAAACCCGCTGTTTACTTGAGCTGATGGGCTTTCCTGCATGTATCTGTATGTTAGCATGAGTCAGATCATGAAGCACCATGGATGCAGATCACACATGATGAATCAGAACACCCTGACTGGACAGGAGGACAGGTTCGACCTAATGGTGGACTCGAATGATGCCATCCTGGAAAGAGTGGTACGGTCTTCTGATTTGATTTAAAGTGTTGGTGAAGGGGTGGGGTTCTTTTTGATGCAGCTCAGCTGCCGCGTCTGATTTGCAGGGGATTCTGCTCGATGAAGCTGATGGCGTGAACCGGACCCAGGGGCCCGTCATGCCTGCAGGGTTTCAGCCTCCAAAGATCGTCGTGTCCAGCTGGAATCGCAAGGTCACCCTAGCTTTTCGCATGTGGATGATTTTTTTGTTACATTGAAATCAGCTGTGTGTTTTGGTGACAATATTTTTATATTCTCTTTAGGGTTCAGGCTCCGGTGGCCGTTCTGAGATGTTCCGTCTGCTTCATGCCAAGAACGTTGCAAGGCCACAGTTAAAATTCAAGGAGAAAGTTGACAACAGCAACACACCTTTTATTCCCAAAATCTTCATCAAACCGAATGCCGTCAAACCTCTTCCGTCATGTAAGACAAATACTTTTTATTCATAATCCACCGTTTGGTTTTTTGCTTCTGTATTCAGTTAAGTCTTTCGAAAATTGTAGATTTCACCAACAAACAGATGCACAAGGAGAAACCTGAAGACCTCGACGTCCCGGCCGCACTGGCTGACTTCATCCACCAGCAGAGAACACAGGAAAACGTTGTTGATATGTAAGGCCTGTTGCTTATGCCGCATTTTCACCAGGTCTGCCTCCAGACTAATGACTTGGACCACTCTAGGTGTGCTCACCCCTACCAGTATGAACTGGACCATTTAATGATACCAGAAAGCCTCCTGTCTAAGTCGGAACCACAGGTGTGTTAGACATTTTAGACAAAACCATTTGTTTTTAGTTCAGTATCATTGACTGGTGTTTTATGTTTAGCTGTACAAACCAGTGGCGGAGACCAAGTGCTCCTTCATCACCACGCTGGAGGAGCTGGCGGCTCTGAACGAGAAGCTGTGTCAACTGTCCGAGTTTGCAGTGGATCTTGAGGTAAGAGATTTGGCAAAAAACCAGCGAGGAAACTCGAGGCAGCCGTGACTGATGGCCTGTCGTCCACCGCAGCACCACTCCTACCGGAGCTTCCTGGGCATAACCTGTCTGATGCAGATCTCCACCAGAGAGGAGGACTTCATCATCGACACTTTGGAGCTCCGCAGTGAGATGTACATCCTGAACGAGGCTTTCACTGACCCGGCCATTGTCAAGGTAAAGTAAATACTTCATGAATCTTTCGGAAGATGCAGAAATTCATGTTTTTTTTTTAATGGGAGAAGAAAATGTTCCCCTTACGACATAAAACAAATCTGTGTTGTGAGTAACATTAACATGTAATCAGAATGTATAATACAGCCTGTGGCAACGTTTGTGTGGGGGAGCTGTTATAACTACGCTGTAGGATATATCTGAACAAGTGTGGTGCGTGGGTTTAAACAACTGAGTGATCTGTGAAAATAACCAAAAAATTTCAAAAAGCTGGTTCTGCTCTGTAACGTTTGCGCTCTGTGTCGTTCTCCTGCTGTTCTTCCCTGCTTTCAGGTATTTCACGGTGCCGACTCAGACATCGAGTGGCTCCAGAGGGACTTCGGCTTGTACGTTGTCCGGCTTTTTGACACGCACCAGGCCAGCCGGGCTCTGAATCTGGCCAGACACTCTCTCGATCATCTGCTCACACACTTCTGCAACGTGGCCTCGGATAAACGCTACCAGCTCGCCGACTGGAGGATCCGGTAAAGCACGCACCTTCTGCTCGCCACCGTTTGGTCTTTACCTCTGAAAAACCCTGAGCTTTCACCTGGTCCTGTAGCCCCCTGCCAGAGGAGATGGTGCAGTACGCCCGCGCAGACACCCACTACCTCCTCTACATCTACGACTGTGTGAGGGCGCAGCTGCTGGACTTCAACCACGGCCAGCCCGGCCTTCTGAAGAGTGTCTGGGACAGAAGCAGAGACATTTCCCTGAAGGTTCGCACAAATCTCCCGCAACATCCCGGAATTTAAAAAAACTACCTTCATGCTGTTGCACTCACTCACTTTTCCCAGCCGCGCCACAGTTCCTGCTTTATTCTCTCCCCCCCCTGTGCCTTCTACCCCCTGCTGTGCAGAAATACATGAAGCCCATATTCACTGAGGAGTCGTATCTGGAGCTTCAGAGGAAGCAGAAGAAATCTTTCAACACCCAGCAGCTCGCTGCTTTCAGACTGCTGTTTGCCTGGAGGGACAAGCTGGCCAGGCAGGAAGATGAAAGCACCGGGTAGGCCAATTCTGCTTCCAACATTTGTCTGATGTGTACTTTGTGTCAAAGTCAGTGTTGCTAAAAGCGCTGCATGATGCTTTGCTGCATGTTTAATCCTGTTATATTCTATTTAGATATGTCTTACCAACACATATGATGATCAAGATATCTGAGGAGCTGCCCAAGTGAGTGGAATTCATTTGAAAGTTTAAAAACCATCCCCTGTTTTTGGTTCAATTTTGTACGTTTGTTTCGCTTTTCTTTCGTTTTTCTCAGAGAGCCCCAGGGCATCATCGCTTGCTGTAACCCTGTACCTCCACTGGTGAGACAGCAAGTCAATGAACTGCATTTACTGGTACAACAAGCCAGGGAAATGCCTCTCCTGAAGGTACGTTTGTGTGGATTCGGGACCGTTAGGACGCCTGTCTGCAAAGGTGCCTGGTGGGCAGAAAGGAAGTAACGCTTCCCGCTTTCACGTAGGCGGAAATTGCAGCTCAGAAGAAGAAGGGACTCACGCCCATAGGAAAGGTTCGTCAAGAAACATTCACATCTGCTTTTCGTTGTCTGTTGTTGAGGAATGTTGGTGCACATACTCGCCATGTTTTACTGTACTGGGAGATGAGAAGAGGGTAAACATGAGACTGGTTTCTGTTGGACCGATCACACGTGCAGGTTTAAACCCAGATCAACGGCATTAGCAACTGTTAAAGGCTGTGAATTAAAAGGGTTGGAGCAGAAAATCCCACTTATTTTATTCTTTTTATGGATGTTCAAATCTAGGTTGTTGGAGCTGTTTAAACATGATTTTTGTTGTTGTTTGTGCCAGAATCAGAACACATTATTTGGACCTCATGATACATCCAGAGTGTCTGAGGGGGACCTTCACCATTTCTCCAGTGACGGTAACCTGTTTCCTTGGGTTTTGTTACAGTGTGATTGTAATAGAGTAGAGCCCTAAACAAAACTGTTTGTTAGCAGAATTGCCCGAGGGTCGAGGATTGCTGTTCTCAGACGATGAGCAGAAAATGGAGATCGACGTGAGCGAAACGAGCGGGCTGATGGCAGCGGCTCAAATCACGCTGTTTGAGGTAGAGGGGGGGGCTTGTTGGCTTACGCTTTCTCTGAAATATGTGTGGACAAGCGAGACCCTACAGGAAAACTGTGCTTCTGTTTGAAGGAGACAGAAACGCCCAAAAGCCAGTCCCTGTCTGTGGCTCAGAGGAAAGCCCGGCGCATTGAGGAGACCTTCGAGAACCCTTTCAGAATGGTGCGCGTTTAAAGTTAATAGGTCCCAATAATCCCAAATCAAATTTGAATACTTTTGCTGCCTTCAATGCCTTTGTTTGGTTCTGATTGCAGTATTTGCCCTCTGAGGACATACACGTTAACCAGAATGCCAAGTTCGACCCATCTTCAAAAATATTTGAGGTACACAACTGTGCCTGTCTGGCTTACACCATGGGCATGTATAAATGCTTACGGCCGTGTTGTCGCCCATGTCCAGATCAGTAAAAAATGGAAGCTCTTGAGTGTCGAGCAGCAGCAGCAGGAGCTGGAGGCCAAGAGAAAAGCCAAACAGGAAGCAAAGGAACAAGCGAAGAAGGCGACAGGTAATAGGTCCACCCGTGTTTGCCTCGTCTAAGAAAACAAAATGTGCGCTTCTTCATCGTTTTAAATGCCAATGTGTGCAGAGGAGAGAAAAAAAGCCAAACAGAGCTACCAGGAGTCTCTCCAGAACGTGGCCACTGTTCGGCAGCAAGCAGCGGTGAGTCACGTCATTTCGTTCATGCTACGTCGGAGGGGGGGGGGGCTTTGAACTCTGTCAACATCACTCTTGACGCCCCCGTTGGGAAGTGGAAAATCCATGAAAAAGCTGGTGTATTCTCCCCAAAGACTAGCAGCTCATATTGAAGCTGCGCCAGGCGAACCGTCTGCCCCCCTCCCCACCATGAAACGCGTGTTCCTGCACTGAAACGTGTTGACTCATACCCGCTCTGCCGCTCCGGCATTAGCAGCCGTTTCATACCGTATCTGTCTTCATGTGCCTGGGGAGGTAGACTGTCCTATGTAGGATTAAAACTTTATAGTCTCTACCTCCTGCTCATCAAACACTTTTCCTTCCTCCTGGGTATCAGCAGTAGCTACCGTCTGTGTGTGTGCGGGAGTGTGAGAGAACTCGCTTTCCGATAGCTGTGTGTCTCCTCTGCCTACTTTCACACCTTTTAGGTTGCTTAAAAGACAAAAGTTTTTGTTGTCTGTGCTCTCTCTTTCTCTCTCTCTCCCTCTCTCTTTCTTTCTCTCCAACTGTCAGCGTTTTACGCGTCAGCCTCCGGTGCACAGAGATGGTGTTCGTCACAGTAATCCACCGGGGAAAGATGGCTCAGGCAAACGTGGATCAGGTGGCTTCAATCTGCCCGCTGCTCAAACAGCAGTGGTGGAGGGGCGGATGGGCGCCTCGGCACCGTCTGGTGGGTGAGCGGGGACAGCGGAGCGCCTGGACAGCAGCTCCTGGTCTCACACGTCAGCCTGCTGACTGCAGACCAATGCAGTGTGACAGCAGGGAACTTTGCTTATTTACCTTCTTCTGATAGAACGTCTTTGAAGAAGCTCTGTTCCTGTTGGGATAGTAACCTCGTCCTTAGCTCAACTCGGGTCAGCCAGTTCAAATGAATAACAGCGAAGGTTCCTCTGGAGTTTGGCGTCTTCTTAGCCAGTTCCCCTGCTGGCAGCTGGCGTCAGAAGGCAGTGCCAGCCGGATGTGTGACGCTTTGGACGAAACATCAGTCAGCGTCAACCCCAGCCTTCATAAAACCCTCAAACTCTAAACTTTTCTCTCCATCCTCATGCCAGAGATTAAAACTGTCCATGTTGTGATTTTTTGATTTGATTAGGAATCTACAAAAGGTGGTGGAACAAAGAGAGAGAGGGTTTCCAGCGAGGTCGGGGAATCGAGTCCCAAACCCAAGAAGAAGCAACTGAAATGCGCAGAGAAGACAGAAACAGCTTCCCAGGACACGTTTAAACCTTTCGACTACAGTCAGTCAGACCTCAAAGTCTTTGCTGGTACGTGGAACCAAACATATGGACCCTCAGTTTTATTACAATTGTGAAGTTAAAAGATTCTTGATTGCTTTTATTTTAACAGGTACCAGACCAAAGAACAACACACAGTTTGATCCGAACCAGCAGGAGAGAGATTTTAAGAAGGTAGCAGTAGTACTAGTAGTGTGAACAGTAATTTGGAGTGGTTTTATAATGATCTTTATTGTCCTGCAGAAACCTCCTAAAGGACAGAAATCCAGCTGTGGGCCAGGCGGGCGAAGCATGTCATATTTGGCTGGAAAATCTGAAAGGTAAACAGATTCCACTGATTCTTTTATCTGTGCACGTTCAAAATCTAGGTGTGTTATTGACCGAGTCCTTCTTTTCTGTACAGGGGGTTTCGGCATAACTGGCCCAAAAGATAAACTCACTGTGATTTCTGCCTTTTTACTTTTTAAATTCTTCATTTCCCCAGACACAGTGTATTAAATATCAGTATTTAATAAGAGTGTATTTTCTGTCCGTGAAACAGTTTCCCCTGTAAATACATGGATGCACACACCTCTTTATTAAAAGGTGATTTTACAGGACTTTGCTCCTTGTTTAATTTTTTTCTTTACTGATTAAGGAGACTAAAAGTTTACATTTTAAAAGACAGCGTAGAAGCTTGTCAGTCATAATGTCTGTGATATTGAGAAAGAACATAGCAATGGCTGTAAGACTCAGTGGCATTTGTCTAACCTTGTTAAACAGTAGAGAAGAGCACAGAGAGCTGATAGAGTTTACTCTTCTTCTTCTTCTTCGGGCGCGTTGTATTCCCAGATCTCTGCAGTTGTTTCGTAGCACAAAAAGCCGAGTCCCGCATACAGAGGCTGAGTGAACGTGGTCTGGGTTCTGTGGAGGAGAGTCATGGTGCTTTCAGAGACAGAGTAGAAGGACAGAACGCCTGCGCTGTAGTCCAGGAACACTCCCACCCGGGAGGACCGAGGACCTGACACCGGGGTTCGGACATTGTCGTGCCAGAAGTCATAAATGCCGTTGTAGCAATTTAATGTCCAAGACTTGTCGTTGAGTCCAAACCCGCTCTCGCATGAGCGCCACGCCCTCCTGATGTCCTTGTACGAGACCGCCACGCAGATCCCAGCCCCTGTCATCTCCACCTCCCAGTAACAGCAACCAGTCAGAATCTTGGTGCTCAGGACCTGATGCCAGTCGCTGAATCTGTCTGGGTGAAGAGGATAAGACTCCGCCTGGCGTATCAACGTCGCACTCCTGTAGTCCTCCGATAGAAACAACCACTTGTTTATAGTGTTTGGGTCCAGGGTGATTTGGTCAAAGTGCTTTAGAAAGTCCTCCCTGGTCCCCGGCTCAGGTTCTGACAGGGGGACCTCCACTTGCGTCAGCGAGACGTTTGTCCGTTCTCGTTTCAGAGCTTCCTGGAGTTTATCTCTGAATTCTGACACGGCTGCCGTCACGGCCTCGAAGCCTCTCGGCGGGCGCCTGACGGCTGTAGCCTGGCCGAGTCCCGGCAGCGATGCGTAGTCACGCAGAAACCGGCCGTCGTCCTCTGTTTGTGAGAGGATCTTCAGCTCGGCATCCCTGCTCTTCAGCTCGGAGATCTCCTGATCCAGCTTCTCCTGAAGCTCTTTCAGTTGGATCAGATGAGCTTCCTGTTCTGACCTGATCTTCTGCTTCACCTCGGAGATCAGCCGGGTCAAGATCTCCTCACTGTCCTTCGCTGTTTTATCAGCTGCTGCATTGACAGCCTCGGTCTCCTCTCGAAGTGCCTTCAGCTCCCCCTCCCGGACCTGGATCCGCTCTTGGAGATTTTGCCGGCTGGTGTCGACGCCTTTCTTCTTCTCGGTCACCTCTGCTGCTGCCGACACCGTGATGTGACCTTTGTGTTCTTCCACGGAGCAAAGATAACAGATAAGCTGCTGATCGCTGCGGCAGAACAGCTTCATCAGCTCGTTGTGGTCAGAGCAGATGTTTTCCTGGAGGCTCCTGGAGGCCTGCACCAGCTTGTGTTTTTTATATGCTGGGGACTCCACATGAGGCTGGATGTGTTTTTCGCAGAAAGAGATCAAGCAAACCAAACAGAAGGTGGTGGCCTTCAGCTTTAGGTCCATACAGATGTCACACAACACATCGGTGCTGGTTGGCAGGTCAGGCCGTGTGCTGAAAGTCTGCCCACACTGAGGACAGCTGTAGCAGTCCCGGTGTGCTTTTATGCAGTCGGTGCAGTAGCTGTGGCCACAGGGAATCACCACTGGATTGTCCGGACAACGCAGGCAGATGAAACAAAAGAAGGTCCTCTGCTCCGTCTCAAAGCCTTTCTGCGCCATCTTGTCTCTGGCAGGCAGCAATTCTCTGACTTTCTCTTCCTGCAAAAAAAAACAAAAAAACATAAAAAAACAGCAGTGCTCAGATTACACATGTGCTTCTGCACCCCGACCCTCTGCACAACGTTCACTCTGCTCTATTTGTGTTTTATACATTTTGGGGTTTTTTGCACTTAGCACTATGTAAATAAAGTTCTTTTTTCCTGCACCAGACAGCCTCCATTTTTCATACGTATGCTACATGTCCTGTGTGCACAGCATATCTGACACATACAGTTGACTCTGATTTTCCATGTTCCGGAGGGCAGGCCTCCATCCGTTTGTAGGAGAAACAGAAACAGAAAAAAAAAGTTTTCAGGCTTGTTCTTTCTTAGGAAAAAAGTGGTCAACATCTATGAGGGGTCAAATATAAATGATCAGCACCTCATAAACATCCTGCAAAAAACAGGAAGCTCCTCTCTGAATGTAAGCTTGAGTGTTTTCTGTGGCCACAACTCGATAAACAACTCAATTCCTTCTCCTCGTTCTTAGACTTAGATGATTAACAGTTTAAAGGAACCAGTTTATAATCTTAAAGATAAACAGAACAAACACAAATATAGTTTCAACTCGCACAATACGTCATTTCAGAACCAATGGAAAATTTCATCTCAACTCATCATTCACGCTTAAAGTTGTTCTCCTACCAGTCGCGTCTTGAAATTGATCTTCCAAACTGAAAATCAACAATAATTTGACTTGACGAGCATATAAACAAGTTTTAAGATGGGTAGCTGTTCGCGCATGCGCAGCAACACGCGGAACTGAGCGCTTCACGTGGTCGCCACGCAGCGCGCAGGAGTCCACGGGGCTGCTCTCGGCTTGCGTCAGGGCCGCACCGGTGTTGAGTCAAACAAACTACACGGTTGTACCTCCTGTGCTGTTGGCTGCTCCGCGCTCAACCGCCAATGAAGACGCGCCCTGATTCGTCGGCGGCGTGACGTCATATTTAGGTGTCAACACCTAAATGTCGAATCCTCTACGTAACAACACGCGCTGCCACATTCACAAACACGACAGCGCCACCTGAAGCCGCTGGTAGCTGACATGGACCACATTAAAGAAGGATGGTTTATGGAAAAAAGCGCCTTGTGGCCCGGACAAGCGATGAGCCTTCGAGTGAAAGAGGTCCTCTACAACAAGAAATCCAAATTTCAGGATGTACTTCTCTTCGCCAGGTGAGCGGCGTTACTTCTTTAGTTATGTCGGTTGGCTATGCTAACTGTTAACCCACGCAGATTTGGCAAGTGTTCATTTACGCGTACAAACTTGTTCTTTAAATCACGATGAGCTACATATTTAATTTACCGGTGAGATTGATATTATCTCAAGCCCTTTACTTGGACCACTCACAAGATCACTTGGCCATGTGTTACTGCCTTGTCATCGGGGACGTCTTCGGTTTGCTCCAACGTTTGCAGCGAAACCTACGGAAACGTGCTGGTTCTGGACGGTGTGATCCAGTGCACAGAGAGGGATGAGTTTGCCTACCAGGAGATGATCGCCAACCTCCCACTCTGCAGCCATCCTTCCCCCAAAAAGGTATATGGTAGCTTTGCAGCAGGCACAGAAATAAGTAAATACACCTGCTTAGACTTTACACCTTACCCATTATTTATTTGTTCTTTCATTTCCAGGTGCTCATCATTGGCGGCGGTGATGGGGGAGTACTCAGAGAGGTTGTGAAGCATCCGCTGGTGGAATCTGTGGTTCAGTGTGAGATCGATGAGGTGAGGCTGGAGGGGGTTCACGATTTCTCCTGAAGGTTGTTGTTGTTTGATGCGGACCGGATTGTTCGCACCGTCTTCTGTGCAGGATGTCATTAACGTGTCAAAGAAGTTTCTCCCTGGGATGGCAAAAGGTTTTTTTAGTCCCAAACTAACCCTTCACGTGGGAGATGGCTTTGAGTTCATGAAGCAGAACAACAACGCCTTCGACGTCATTATCACCGATTCCTCCGACCCTGTTGGTAAGAGCTACACTTCAGCTGTCAAGTCAAGTGAGCTTTATTGTCATTTTCGAACACATATAGCTGGTGCGATACATATTGAAAAGGAAACAACGTTTCTCCAGGACTTGGTGTTGGGTAAGACAACACAAAAGGGCACAAAAAGACAACAAAGACGTACAACAGTGCAACACGACATGTAACAACATGCAACAGGTCGGGTACATAGACGGGGAGGAATGAAGAGCGGAGTGGGGGTGGGATGGAGATGGAGTGGAGCGCAGATACAGCTGTTCACTGTTTTTAAGCTTCGGTCCAAATCTAAGCCGAGTTCTGCTTTGTGTTTGTGTTTGTGTTTGTTCGAAGGACCTGCCGAAAGCTTGTTCAAGGAGTCGTATTTTCAGCTCATGAAGTCGGCTTTAAGGGACGGTGGAATTCTGTGTTCCCAAGGTAGAGTCGTACTTCACAGCAGCTTTGTCATCGGAAAGCGTCGAAAACATTCTCTTTTTTTAAGTTGCACCAGAGTTTACACTGCACCCATAAATCTGTTTTACGAAGTATGCTTTTTTTTTGTAATTTTACAGTTTTGCACAACAACAGCAAACTCATCCGGGCATTAATAATTACACCTCGGCTGCCTTCACACTGTAGAGGTCAGGTGCTTCTGATCAAGCACTCATTGCTGTGATCGCCTCTAAAAAAGTTTGCGTTTTAATCTGGAGGCTTCAGGTGAAAGAACATACCTCAAAAAAGCATATTGCAGTTGAAATGACTTTATTGGGTCACATGATGGACGACTGCACCTAAGGGAGAAGCGTTGGCAAATGGAAGGAGGAAGGAAAAAGTGAAATGATTGAATAGTCTGTGAAGGGGAGGAGTGAGGGGCATCGTCTGATGGCTTGCTTTCTCCTGCGTCCGGCTCACAGGGGAGTGTCAGTGGCTCCATTTGGAGCTGATAAAGGAGATGCGGATCTTCTGCAAGACGCTATTCCCTGTGGTGGAGTACGCCTACAGCACCATCCCAACCTACCCCAGCGGGCAAATTGGATTCATGCTCTGCAGCAAAGATCCCGTAAGTGTGCTTCACTTGACAGCTGTCAGTCACAGCAGCCCGGCCTGGTTGTCTGGAAGGAGCCGGCGTTGGGATCCATACGGCAGCGCCATCACTGAAACTGTTCCTCTTCTAGAAAACCAATTTTAAGGAACCAGCAAAGGCGCTCTCAAAAGAGGAAATTGAAACTATGGACCTTAAATACTACAACCCAGAAATTCACAGAGCCTCGTTCATCCTGCCTGAATTTGCCAAAAAGGTACTTTTAGTCTTTGTTGTGCACGTGCTGAGGATATTTTCCACTTTTTCGCTCACATGTTTCGTTTCTTTTCTTTTTATTATTGACAGGTACTCAGTGAGGCGTGACCAGCAAAAGCCCTTTGACTGGGTTCCTCCTCCCAGTCCTCTGACCTCAGAGAAATGTTCTTCGCTCTACTACTTCATCACTGTTGACGGTTTCCCTATAAAGTTGTTTCTGGATGGTGGGGCAGCTAATGGTCGCTGGTGGCTTCTTGCTGGGTCAGACTGGAAAAGTGTTATTTCCACTTTTGTCGGGTTTACATGCCATCGGTTTTATTTTTGGGATGTTTTAAGTCTTCTGTAATCGTCTTACCAGTATTTGGGGAGAAGTTTAGTTTTACTCTGAACAAAGATGGAACACATCAACTCTGACCTCATTTTGTTGAAGCTGTGTTGTTTATTGGACTTGCTGCGATCTTATGCAATCGAGTACATAGCACTAGTACGTCTCCGGGCTCTGTTGCTGCTTTTATTTGGAATATTAGATTTCACTCACAGAAAACTGCAATCATCAGTTCTCCTAGTGTGTTTCGGGGTGACGGTAATAGGTCTTTGAGTTAGAAGAGTGTGTTTCGAGTAACTATCAAACATGTTGAGAGTTGAAGGCACTTCCCTTTTAAAATATGCTCAAATTACATTGATGCTCAGGTTTCATTGCGGTTCAGTAGGTAAGTGTAATAAATGCATTGCTTTGAAGCCTTTCAGTGCCAGAATGAGATCTTTCATGAATTTGTCATGCTGTTGTAATTTGCGGTGTAATATTTTACATTTTCTTTGAAAAGTAATGTCTAATCCAAGGACTAAAGTTGTGATTTTTTCTAGAATTGTAATAAATTGACAGTATAGATGTGACACTTGCTTACCGGGTTTGTGTGTGTGGAACAGTTGGGATGGTTTCCTGAGCTGCTATTAAAACCGTCGGACCTGAGGTCGCAGGAACGGCTGCTGCAGGGCCGTCTTCTGTCCACTAGGTGGCGCCATTCGCCAGCCATTTGATCCGTGCAGGAGCGCAGACGAACGCATATCCACAAGATTTATTTCAGTCTTTCCTTTACATTTTAATGCAGACATCTGTCGGAGATTTCTGTTTTGCAGCATTCAAATATCACTCTTGCCCTCTGGTCAACTTTGGTGCTCTGGCAAGATCCCATCCATCACCTACGACCCTGTTATCTCATTCTTTTCTCTTTTCTCACATATATAATATGATGTTGCTGTTATGATCAATACTGCAGTCATTTTGTGGTCTTCCCCGAACTGACTAAAAGGTCAACCATGCTGAGGTCTGACAGTGCTTGAGGACCCTCCGAGCCCTCCCTGACATGAACTTCAAACACTGAATTGACTTGGTGCAGTTTAAGTGTTCCATCAGCCAGCTAATCCCTGCGTTGGCTCCGGGCTCTCTCCTCGCCTCAGCAGTGTCGGAGAAAGGCTCAAACCCAGCTTCTGAAATCCTCCTGAAACTATCAAATGTGCTCTGTTACGGTTCACCGTGCGGACCCTGCGGCAGCACCCGAGGGCGAGGGGTCAGCCCTCTGTGTCCTGAGGGCAGAGGGGAGTTTCTCTGTCTCCAAACCAAACCGTTTTGGACTGTAATTACCTTTTTACTGTCAATGCACCTGCAGCAGAGGGCTCAGAAATCCACTGAGTACATTACTATTGACAGCAATACATCAATATCACATTCTCTTTGTTTTTTTTCCAATCAATTGTGCCGCAGGCGATCAATAGAGGGTGTCATGTCTCCATGAAAGTAGATCAGCAGAAAAGTTCTAGAACATATAACAGCATGTAATAGCTGGTGTCGAGACTGTGGATTTAATGAGATTAATTCATCAACATTGATCGAGTCGTTGATTGATACGCTCCTAGAAAAGAGGTCACACAAACCTGGCTCTCACTTTGAAAGAGAACACATGGTGTTTCCATCCAAAATGTAATTTTCTGCATCTAAATTATACAAAGATGAGGAACAAATGATATTGTTGATGAATTTTACTGTCATTTTTGTTGCCTTTCCGCTCTGCCGCTGGACTGGCTCCTCGGGGTCTGGACTCTCCAGGACCGCTTGGCCCTGTCTGATCCAGAGCTGCTGAATTATCCGTCCCACCTCCCTGGTGACGGTTTTCCAAAACCATCTGTCGGAAATGTAAGTGCGTTAGTCACATCTGGATGCTGGGACTTGGCTCGGACCCCCCCGACGTCACCGTCCCCTGCAGATGTTCCCTCTGCTGCACCTGCCATTGTTCTCCAAAAGGTTAACAGTTCCATTTGTTCAGAAGCGCTAACCCCCTCCCCAAACCCGGCCCCACATTCCCGTGTCCCCGCCCAAACACGCACACGCATACACCCGCCCCTCTCCACGCCAGTGGTGGTCAGGTGGGGAGGAGGCATATAAGAGCGTGAGGGGCTTCAGAGTTAGAGCAGAAGAACCATCAGTGGACTCCAGATCCTGACCAGCTCCTCCCCACCACTCCGCACCAAGCTCCATCGCTCTGCTCTGGACCAGTCCGAGCTGCTCACACTCTCTCCATCACACACACACACACACGGACAGACAGGCGCACACACACCTCGTGAGCCTCTCGTGAGTGTAGCCCTGCTCCGTCACCTGCACTCCCCTCACAGCATGCAGCTCCTGGTGGTGTTGGCCGCTCTCACGGGGGTCCTGCTCAGCGTTAGAGCAGCCGCCGTGCTTCCTGTGGAGGAGAGGATCCCTCTGCACCTCAACAGGGTGAGCAGACACGTTCTTCTCTACTTGATTTTAGTGGAACATGTGTTTATCTAGACTTTCCCCTCCTGGTAAATCCCCTTGAGGACCGTTGGTGAGTTTCATTTATTTTTTTCCCCAGTAACAGCTTTCCTTCACCTCCCCTTCTGTGTTCAGGAGCTGAGCAAAGAGCGCAAGGAGCTGATGCTGAAGCTGGTCTCGGGGCTGCTGGACGGCGCTCTGGACACCAACATGCTTCCCATGGAGGCGGTGGACCTGGAGGAGCCGCTGGAGTCTCGGCTGGAGGAGAGGGCCGTCTACAACAGGCTATCGCTGCCTCAGCGCGACCGCAAAGCCCCCTGTAAAAACTTCTTCTGGAAAACTTTCACCTCCTGCTAACAGGAAACTCCAAGGCGCTGTAGTAGAACTCGGCTGTGCACATCATCTCCACCTGTCAGACAGGCGGCGTCCATGGACTTCACTCAGACAGCGTGTCAGTTTGAGCCACTTATTTATTTGTCTATAAGCACTGTGTATTTATGTACTGTATGTAACTGTAATTTCTTTCAGGGTCAACAATAAAGCATGGAACCAACAGTAGAGAATCCTATTTACTGCATTTTTATGCCTGAAAAAGTACTAGTTCCAATTAATGCATCAATTTTTAATGTAAAAATGTGCACTTGAATTCTGCAATTAAGGGAGACGCTGCCTTTCTGCAGGAATACGTTCAGATCTTCTGATTCTAAATTTAGCAGCATAAATTTAGCGGTTTGTCTATTTTATTCTATTTTTTCTTTCTTAATTAGAAGTAATCTTTTAGGTTTTGAGCAAAGAAAGAGCAGCAGTAAATTGTCTAACACTGAGACGTGCTATTTGATGAAGTCAGTGGTTTATTCTGCACCCAGCTGAATCCCGGTGCCTAATGAAGGTGCTGAAGCGTGCTCCCCCCGTCACGGCCAGCAGGACCCCGGGGTGGCTGCTGCAACCACTCGCTCCTGTGTGCTAATGTGTGAGCCGTCCAAAGCACCTAGTGATGGCGTGAGCTTTGACGATCAAACATCGACCAGTTCGGTGACTAGAACTCCAGTCTGATATTCTCCTCAGCTGGATGAATGCCCACACCTCCGGAGCTCCGGCACCAGTGAATAACCTGATTGTAGACTGAAAATTGAAATAAACCACCATAGACATCCACATGGAGCTGAAGGAAAGCAGTTTCCATACTTTCACCCTCTCATTATCTCTCTAAGAAGGATGGAGAGAGGACAATGACTCATAAGCGAGCTTGTTTCGGGAGGTAATGCTAGTTCAGTGCACAGACTAAATTACAGGTGGAGAATGAAAGGCCACAGAGGCGTCAGTCCCACTGTCCCACATGTCGGAGAGAAAAGCTCATCAACGATCCATCCTGACTGCAAGAGCCCTTGAACGTGCCGCTGCTGATGGTGAGCTGCCGCTCCGCGCGTCTCAAAGGGGCGTAATTACAGGGTTCCCGTGGCGGCTGGCCACTCCAGCACTTTCTTGGACAACGCTGGACGTTTCCAAGCCTGAGCGGGTCCACCTGATTGCTGCTTAGTGTTGGGCTCCTCTCCGTTTACCATTAAATGGAGAATGAGCCAGTTTTAGGTTTCTAACCTGTTTGAAATGATACACCTGGTTCCACTGGAAGAAGAGTAAAGCCTTTTAATTACATGGGGAAAATAAATTAATAAATAACTAAATAAATAACAATTTTGCCAAACACAGAGTTTTAAAAAAAGAATCCAAATGGAGACATCACAGAGAGAGTGTCCACTCCCGACTTTGTGCCCTCTGGCACAATGAAGCAGAGCAGTGAGATCAAAGCGGACGCCGGAGAGCAAAGCATTTTATTACCGTTCCCTTTGATCTGGAGGAGCAGGGAAGTAAACGTTCCGACCTAACCACGCAACTCAAATTGGAGCGTGATTTCGTATGTACTGGTGTTAGGGATTTGTTTGTGCTCCTCAAAGGAGGTAAAAAAAAAAAGAAGCTTGAGGCGCACTTGGGTGAAGACACCAGCTCTAGGTTCTACTCTCCAACGATGTTTCTCTCTCACGGTTATTCTGTCCTGACACTTTTATTTTATATAACCTGGATGGGGATTGTGCACATTTTTCTTTTTTGGTATCTGGGGATCCGTTTCTTTTGGTGGAATATGCATCCATCCTGATCCCAGCAGGGATCCAGATAAAAACCAGCAGTTTCAAGTAGAAGCAGTTTTATTAAGTTAGTCAAAAGCTGGGCTGCCTTAAAATGCACCAGAGCCAATTAGAAAGAGCAAACAATGGAAAAGGCCTGACTCTTGTACATGATTCAGTGTGTGTGTGTGTGTGTGTGTGTGTGTGTGATGTCTCTGATAGGTGAAACTCACAGGTGACACACACTAGTCTCATCTCTGTTCTGTGCACAGAAAACGAACTACATGCGGGGGTGTATTTTCTGGAAAGAAGACTTACTTGTTGTTTATTAACCCGGTGACTCAGCACAGTGGTCCTATTCATCTCTGTAGGGTGAACTCAATTTATTTAGCCCTGACATTTTCCACAGGCAATATTAAAGGGCTGAAATGCAGCGTGGTTGACTTAACTGAGGCATTGTGAAGTGAAAAAAAAACATCAAATTTTAAATCCAAACGTACAGTAGAATTCCGCCCGGTAGGAATAATGGGCCTGTCGTGTATGTTCAGCTACTTTGTGGAGAGATCATTAGTGTCCTTTCAGAAGCCGGCCTCTGCTCTTCTGATGAATATATTTGGAGCCCATGTCTCCAGGCTCTTGATCAGTCACTGCCTCATATTTTGGTAAATTAAGACCTTTTTTTTGTGTCTGTGCACATGTTGTTAAGATGCGCTGGTAGGCAATCACATGGCTGGAGACGGAGATGAAATGCTTTCCAGCTGCATCACAAAGAGCCTCCTCGTCAGGCTACGTGCAGACGTTGACCCCAGAATGATGACAAGTGCGAGCGAGCAAACCTTTCTCCTGTTCACAATAGAGTTTAAGTGCCTGTGACGCGCTTTCTAAAAAAACAAAGTTCCCCCTATTTGGAAGCCACATGTGAGAATTAAACAGAATGTTTTTTCCCTGCCAGGGTCTTAATGAACACCTTAATGGCACCATTTCAGAAGCCCCACGTGCCCACAGCTTAAAAAGCCTATGTTATTTAATGGAGCCCTCTGCTCTTTCATGGGTTCCAAAAATGAGCTTTCACCATCAGGAGTACAGGGTGCAGCCCATGGGTCACCCCCCTGGCCCTCTCCAGCACCAGAGCCCCTGCGCTGGGAGGATGGGCAGAGCCAGAGCCTCGGGCTCGTTGCTGCTCCACAGTTCAGATGGTGGGGTTCCTTTACGGCACCGGAACGCTGGTTCCACAACTGTTTGTGCACTTATTTCAATTTCTTCTAAACCACATTGTCCCTGGAACAAAAACCTCACATTATTTTTATCTGTGCACAAATGTGACCATGTGTTTGTGTCAACATTTAAGTGTCTTTATTTTGAGGTTTCACATCCTTTTGCAAGAGTTGCTTTGTGTCCCAGGACTAAATGGGTAACATTACTTCTTATTTACAGCGTGCAGCAAACGACATCCCAGTGATTGTAAGGGGACCATGCATTTTTGTAAAACTGGGGCTATAAAATGGTATCAATGAATCTGTATCTTTAATATTCAAAAACAAAATCCCATGACACATAATGTGCAAATTTACTTTTGTTACTAATATAAAATGTGCCGTTTTTCAGCCTCATTGAGCCTGTAATGATCTATCCCAGAGAGGTGGCTCCACTTTGACTGTCTAGTCAAATCGCCCCAGAGATGTGAAAGTAAATGAAAGCGGAATTCCATCTCCTGCTGCAGCACAGTCACAGAAGCAAACACGACGCGTCCTCCTTCCCGATCCCTCACCTGCACCGGTGATCGGTGAGTGTGGAAGCCCTGACCCCGGCCAGCCTCGGTGTCATTACAGCCGGAGTCATTAGAAGGACGGAGGGCAGAAAGCGGCCCGGCCAGATATCGACCTTCTTGTTTAAGCGCCGCGGGTCTCCGGCGATGTGGATCTAATCACGCGCGGAACTCGCCTGTGATTAACCGCCAGACATGTCCTCGTTTGGCTCTGCCTTTGCATTGGTAATAGATCTGTTGCCACAGCATCAGGTGAGGATCCATAGACATGTTATTTTCTCCCGATATGTAACGATTTCCAGAAAAGATTGGGTGCTTGTGGGATGGCAGCGCACCTGATTGCAGCTGCTCTAACGACACAAAAGCCGCCTTGTGTGAAATGATCACGGACAGCTATACACCGCTGGCCGGAATGTTGCCACAGCATTTACGAGGTGACACCGACAGTTTTTTTTATCACGGGAGAAGTCGTCTTGGCCACCATCGCTCATCATGGAAAATCCATGCTGAATGTCAAGGATGATGACCGGTCTTGGGCCTGAAAAAGTTTAATCAATGATACAGGATGCAGACCCACTATTTATGTCTCTGCTGGATGTATTGAGCCGTGCTACAAGAAGGGTTACATCATTTTACATTAGCGGGTATGTCAACGGTGAACACGATGTGCTCGGAAATATTTATTGTTTATTACCGCCGAGTTTGCCTGTAACTTTGGGATTTTACTTTATTTATTAGCCACTTCCGGACCAGTCAAAACATCAGCATGTGGGAGCCCGGCAGGGGCTGACCGGAAGGACCGCAGCTCGGCTCCGCAAGGGGCGCTTTCCATGGTCGTCCCAAAAGTTGGAATTCCTGAAATCCTTAAAAAACAACAGGCAAGTCAATTAAACAAAACTTGTTTTCACACTGACAGTTTTGTTCAGTTTCAGTTATATTTCTCTGAAAACGTTTCTTTTAATCGCTTAGTTTGGGTAATGTAAGACCATTTTTACGATTTAAAAAAAGATAAGCTCTAAAATTTACCAATGATGATTTTAAACGCATGGACGCAACTTCAGCCATGATGGTTGTGTGGCGGTGTTCTCAATTTAAGTATTTCAATTTTAAAACTTTCTTTTAATCTGTTTTAAACTAGTTTTAAAAAAGTTCTGTAAAACCCCAACACGGTCCAAATTAAAGTCAGGTCTATTTTATGTTCACAAATTGTGCGAACCTTAATGAAATCCTGATGTCTTTTTCACTCCTAACAAAACAGCTAACAATGTTATAATAGATGTGAACAACACACGTTAATAGTAACAGCTGTGTTTGACTTATTAATTGCTTTTAAGCTAATATAACATGAGTGTCTACATTAGTTAAGTGTAGCTTCAATTCAGCAGCTTTGCTGGCTGTGTGAACTGTAATGAAGGGAAAAGCACGGCGCTATTGAGCAGCCATAATGAAGAAAGGGATTCAGGGGTTGAAAGCAGCACCTGTGTGCCATTTCTCATCATCACTTGTACGTCACTGAATGCTTTAGTGCCTTATGGCGTTCCGCTGAATTGTTAAAGCTGGAGCCGGTTTGAATTAGCAAGGAAATGACCGTATTTGTTATCTGTGGAAAAGAGCCAAGCCTGGCCAAATTGGAAGAGTAATGGCCCTGGTGCAAGGATAGAAATCCAGCACAAAAAGGCTCAGCATCAATTCATCAGGAGCCATTCTTGAACATTAGCGTCGGGGCATGCTGGGATGCTGCTTGAGCTGTAATTTACAGAGCAGAAACGTGGGCTTAACGTCTGAGACACTTTCCTGTAAATACGCCAGATTTTTAGTTGGAAATCAAAGGCTGTCATTGAAAATCCAAGAATGGATTTTCCCAAGTCCGGCTTTAGGCCCCTGTATCATCACAACTTTGATCACGGATGTTTTTGCCTGGAAATAATTACAGGTTGACACATTCACAGAGTTGAACTCGTTTGGCTTTTTACATGTCTTCATCTCGAACCAACCTTGAAGAGACTTGGTCGAATACTAATACTATAAGCACAGTCGCTTCTTTTGGTCTTTAGCTAGGAAACAAACAAGAGAGCTTCCCAGCTGCATTGTTGTTTTGCACCATTTTAATTAGTGCCCATGCACAAGGAGCAACAATGGCAATGCTATTAGAAATATTTAACTGCGCCCACGGTTCTCTGCAGAACTAAACAAGCAGGGGTATTACTGAAGGCAGCCGGTCAGTTCTTCCGTTCCTCCAGTCAGACCCCAGGACAGCCAGAGGCAACCGAGTCTGAGGCCAATTTGATTCTGTGGCAAATGACATGTTAGCAACATTTTACATGTACAGATCTGAGCAGCCATGTGATAAATTAAAAAGCACAAGAATAAAGGAGACGGTGAGAGCACATGCTGAATGAACATCAGAACATCTTTTTTGCATGTAAATTCATATTTCTGAGGAAATTACAGTGGAATGACTGGACGTTGTTCTTCAGCGCTGTGCTGATCTTAAGTCACACATCACCCATTATTCATTACCTGGTTTACAGATTACAGCATGAATCTACTGTGACTGCAGAAGAAGAGGGAAGAGGAGAGGTGGAAAAAAGTTTGTTAGCAGGCTGTAAGTGCCAACTCCTCTGAGGAGTACATGGATAAGAAAAGAGAACCTCTCCATGGTGGCCTTTTGGTGCAAGCACTCAGTTGTTTTTTCCCATCTCTTCAGGCAGAGCCTTTTTTATTTAATGACTGACTGGCTTCCTATAAGGAAGCACTCCATTATGTCACGGTACAGCAGACAGGTGAAGCAGAGCCCTGCGGTCGGCGTCTGTCTGGCTCACATGGACCTTTACCACGGTCACGCTGAAAGCCAACCGGCCCGAGCCCAAGGTCCCTGCACTTCAGAGCTGTTCTGCTGGGTGTGTGCGAGTCGCGAATCATCCACATGAGCAAACCCAGTGTCGTCATTAGCCGACAAATGTGCCCCGCTGATGACGCACGTGCGCAGCACCTGCCCCAGTATTTAGATAAAATGTACTAAACGCTGGGATACTGATGAAATTCCTGACACAGGGCACAAGGGATCCCCAAACAATAAAAAGGATCTTTTTTCAGCTGCAAAACTGATTTGCAAATGCACCGTAGCTGTCAAAAAAGAGATTTGAGATCAGATCAAAATAATGTCAATATGCCAATATTTCCAGTCAGTGGGTGCGAAACCTCTTCTTCTTTCTATTATTGAAAGGCCATCCTAAAAAAGGTCTTTTTATCTGACAGTGACGAGTGTCATCGTATCCCAGTCAGCTTGTCAGCTGTCACGGTCAGTGGTTGGTCGTTATTCAAAAGCGATTTCCGATGACATTATCCGTCCTTCAGCCCCACATTCTCTGTATCAGAAGTTCAAATTCAGAGGAAAGTAACTGTGCAAATATACCATAGATTTGTTCTCTTATTGCTTTCTTTTTATTATTAAATCATAATATGCTTTCTATCAAAATTGCTTTATTTTTTCATGTTGTAATGTAATATTGCTCTAAGCATTCTGTGCCTGACATTTACAGTTTAGCCTATTATGTGCTAATAATGCTATTTCTCTTTGTATTTTCAACAAAATTTTCGAATCTGCCCTCTGGACCACAGCTAGTTTTAGAAGGAACGCTTTTTCACACCTTAAGGTATGACCTTACAATGTGAGAGTGTATGACCTTAGGGTGTGAGGAGGTTACCGCAAGGAAAACAGGGTGATAAATATCCCGAAACTATGATGAAAAATCCATAAACGAGTTCAGCTGAGTGTGGAAATGTGAAATAAATGACAAAGCCCGTACATGGGAAGCGTGCACGGTACACGGAGAGACATTAGGAATTATTTAGGTAATGATTTACGTAAGACTCTGCATAAACGAGGCAAGTTTACCCTTTTTAAAACATAAATTCAGAAGAATTTATACATAGAAAATGTATTTCTACCGAGAAACAAACACACACACACACACACACACACACACACACTGAGAATTGTTTGTTCACATTTGTTGGATTGAAAAATAGATGATATGTAGTTATGTCGGGGTAATGGAAGGCTGCAGTGGGATGCAGCCAGCATCGATCAGGAGCTGATATCACCTGTGTGATATCAGCTCTCCTCCTGCTCAGCCCAGCGTCTTTGGTTCAAACCAGCTGTTGTTGCTTCACTTACAGCATTGGAATATGTGGACTTGTTAAATAAATGAAAGCCATTATTATCAGCTGTTTTTATTAACAACTCTATTATCTAATACCGTATTTTCACGACCACACACTTAAAGTCATGCATTTCCTCCAAAATGTGCGGCGCCCTATGGTGCAGTTCGCCTAATGTGGCGTTGTAAGGCGGACGTAGTTGAGAACACATGAGAACCATGAGAACGTTAAAGGGGGAGTGTGGGCGTGGCTTGTATCTAACGGACACCAGCGCCGGTGTGAGCGTGATGCTGAACATCGGTGTTTCGGAGACCCTGAAACCGGCAGAGACGCTGGTGAAGCCCAGTTTAACCTGGAGGCGATCAGCTCCGAGGAGGATCGTGGGAATCGAGCAGTCGCCAGACGATTTAAGACCCATGAATCCACGGTTGGAAGTGGAGGAAGCTGGAAAACGAGCTCCGGCAGGTCCAGAAGACGCCGCCGAGTTTCCGGAAACAAGGCGAGGTGGCCGAGTTGGAGGAGCGACTTCAATAAAGAACCACCAGACTCAGTTTTGCTGCCGCTGCCTTTTTAAAAACACACACTCGCATGAATGTTTCACCGGCGTGCTTTACCGGCGTGTTATACCGGCGTGTTCCACCGGCGTGTTATACCGGCGTGTTTCACCGGCGTGTTTCACCGGCGTGCTTTACCGGCGTGTTATACTGGCGTGTTTCACCGGCGTGTTATACCGGCGTGTTTTACCGGCGTGTTTCACCGGCGTGTTTCACCGGCGTGTTATACTGGCGTGTTTCACCGGCGTGTTTCACCGTGCCGGCGCCCTATGAACCAGTGGGCCTTATGGTTCAGCTTGCCTAATATATTGTTGTAGGTCGGACGTAGTTGAGGACACCATGAGACTGTTAAAGGGGGGAGTGTGGGCGTGGCTTGTATCTAATGTGTTGTTGTAGGTCGGACGTAGTTGAGGACACCAATGAGAACGTTAAAGGGTGAAGTGTGGGCGTGGCTTGTATCTAACGGACACCAGCGCCGGTGTGAGCGTGATGCTGAACATCGGTGTTTCGGCGACCCTGAAACCGGCAGAGACGCTGATGAAGCCCAGTTTAACCTGGAGGCGATCAGCTCCGAGGAGGATCGTGGGAACCGAGCAGCCGCCAGACGATTTAAGATCCATGAATCACAACCAAACTCAGTTTTGCTCCCGTTGCCTTGTTAAAAACACACACTTGCATGCATGTTTCACCGTGCCCGCGCCCTATGAACCGGTGCGTTGATGTACAGTATATGTTAAATACAGAAAAAGCACCCGTAACTGAAACCGCGCCCTATGGCCGTGAAAACAGGGTGTCTTTATAAAGATCCTCACAAAGATAAAAGTACAAGGATGTGTGTATGCTGTAACAGCTGACAGCACAATTGTGAGTGGAATGTGTGTTAAGAAATTTAAAGAATGTAAAAGTTGATCTGAGTCAAGGTGGCAGTGGGTGTTTAGGTATGTGTGAAGGTACACGGAGAGACATTAGGAATTATTTAGGTAATGATTTACGTAAGACTCTGCATAAACGAGGCAAGTTTACCCTTTTTAAAACATAAATTCAGAAGAATTTATACATAGAAAATGTATTTCTACCGAGAAACACACACACACACACACACACACACACACACACACACACACACACACACACACTGAGAATTGTTTGTTCACATTTGTTGGATTGAAAAATAGATGATATGTAGTTATGTCGGGGTAATGGAAGGCTGCAGTGGGATGCAGCCAGCATCGATCAGGAGCTGATATCACCTGTGTGATATCAGCTCTCCTCCTGCTCAGCCCAGCGTCTTTGGTTCAAACCAGCTGTTGTTGCTTCACTTACAGCATTGGAATATGTGGACTTGTTAAATAAATGAAAGCCATTATTATCAGCTGTTTTTATTAACAACTCTATTATCTAATACCGTATTTTCACGACCACACACTTAAAGTCATGCATTTCCTCCAAAATGTGCGGCGCCCTATGGTGCAGTTCGCCTAATGTGGTGTTGTAAGGCGGACGTAGTTGAGAACACATGAGAACCATGAGAACGTTAAAGGGGGGAGTGTGGGCGTGGCTTGTATCTAACGGACACCAGCGCCGGTGTGAGCGTGATGCTGAACATCGGTGTTTCGGCGACCCTGAAACCGGCAGAGACGCTGGTGAAGCCCAGTTTAACCTGGAGGCGATCAGCTCCGAGGAGGATCGTGGGAAGCGAGCAGCCGCCAGACGATTTAAGACCCATGAATCCACGGTTGGAAGTGGAGGAAGCTGGAAAACGAGCTCCGGCAGGTCCAGAAGACGCCGCCGAGTTTCGCGGAAACAAGGCGAGGTGGCCGAGTTGGAGGAGCGACTTCAATAAAGCGCCACCAGACTCAGTTTTGCTGCCGCTGCCTTTTTAAAAACACACACTCGCATGAATGTTTCACCGGCGTGTTATACCATGCCGGCGGCCTATGAACCGGTGGGCCTTATGTGGCGTTGTAAGGTGGACGTAGTTGAGGACGCCATGAGAACGTTAAAGGGGGAAGTGTGGGCGTGGCTTGTATCTAAAGGACACACGCTAACATGCATGTCTTACCGGCGTGTTATACCGGCGTGTTTAACCGGCGTGTTTTACCGGCGTGTTTACACCGGCGTGTTTTACCGGCGTGTCTTACCGGCGTGTTTCACCATGCCGGCGCCCTATGAACCAGTGGGCCTTATGGGGCAGCGCGCCTAATATATTGTTGTAAGGCGGACGTAGTTGAGGACACCATGAGAACGTTAAAGGGCGAGTGTGGGCGTGGCCTGTATCTAACGGACACCAGCGCCGGTGTGAGCGTGATGCTGAACATCGGTGTTTCGGCGACCCTGAAACCGGCAGAGACGCTGGTGAAGCCCAGTTTGACCTGGAGGCGATCAGCTCCGAGGAGGATCGTGGGAACCGAGCAGCCGCCAGACGATTTAAGATCCATGAATCACACCCAGACTCAGTTTTGCTCCCGCTGCCTTTTTAAAAACACACTTGCATGCGTGTTTTACCGGCGTGTTTCACCGTGCCCGCGCCCTATGAACCGGAGCGCCTGATGTGTGTGTTAAATACAGAAAAAGCACCCGTGGCTGAAACCGCCCTATAAGCCAGTGCCCCTATGGTCGTGAAAACACAGTACATCAAAATTAGAAAAACATTCTAATCATGGGGTGATAATTAGGGTTATATTAGGGAGCTGGGTAAAACAGATGAATGTATGAAAGTTCTCACAAAGAACAAGACAGAACGAGGGTGTGTGCGTGTGTGCGCGTGCGTGCGTGCATGTGCACCTCACCACCCATAGATATATATAAAATCATGAATATTTGTCTTTTTTCTGACTTCAGAATGGTCCTTTTTCCCAGAAGAACGACCATTCAATGGAACTGAAATGAAGCACTGAAAACCGCTTAAATGTGCATGTAACAGCTTATTCCTCTACCTTTCTGAGCAGTATGTACAGTATCATGAACATTAGTCAAATTAGACAAATAGAAAAAACAGCAGCAGTGAGAAGTACTTTTTTTTGTTTGTTTGTTTGTTTTTTCTTTACATATTTTCATCCTTTTTGACACTACAAATGAAATGCTCTCCAAAACTGAGACGGAGGAGCGTTACATAAAAATCACAAGGCTCCTCGGAGGGTCATCTTTGCTGGAGGGGCCACAAAACGGCCCACAATGGTGTGCACGCTGATGTGTGGTGCGTGATGGCCGAGAACGTGCCTCATCTGTTTGGTCGACTTTGGCTTATAAATCAGTCGAACAGTAAAAGGTTTGCACGGTTTAAAACCCAAAAAAACGTATCTGCTTTTTGCATAAAAAAAAAGACAGTGCCATGTGGAATTATTGTAATTAGCTGCAATACCAGCAATTAGTGTTTTCGCATTAGGGAAAATGGGAGTGGGTTGACAGATGCTTACTTATTCACAGTAATGTTGCCGGTGGAAAGACCCTTTTACTCATGAGCAACGCTTTCGGTCAGACAGCAGGAATACTGCTCAGTTCTCTGGTTAAAAATGCACAAAGACGAGGTCTGGCATTATGAAGCGTTTCTGTCTGCGTAGACGTGTTAGAAATACGTAGTCCCGTCTGGTTTCCATTTAAAAGAAAACTGTTGAGCGACGGCTGCCTGGCTGACTGTTTCAGCCCTGATACAGTAATTATAGTAAATGGACTGTGGCCGTATTGCCTTGTTCTACCTCTCATAAACCACTGAGAGTTAGCCTCTCATTCAGGGCGCCAGCAGAGCCACCGTGCAATTTGATGTTAAGTGACTTACGTAAAGGCGCTTGTGGACAGGGGTCAGGGGTCAAGCTGTCATAATTAGCGGATGGTGCGCTCCGTCTCTAAATGACTCTTTTCAAACCTGTGAATGTTGCGGTGTTGAAAAGTTTATCTGCTCTGGAAACCTGACGGCAACCACTAAAACCGAGCTCCCCAACGAGATGTGTAATTAAATAAAAAGAAAAAAAAAGTGTGGGTTAAATAAAAACTTGGATCTAAAACAGTTTATTTATTTATTTATTTTTATCTTTTGCAGTTTGTGTGACCAGCAGAGGCCGGTCACGTGTCTGTTTACAATCGATATCAGCCGACCAGGTTCATTCACCCTCTGACCACAGAGAGAACCGTTCTGCAGCAGAACTCTGGCTAACATGACCAGGTGAGCTAAAGCCAGTCTTTCTTTGTATGCTCCACAGAACTGCTGCCATCACACCTTCGCTTTGGCCCCAGTGGCTGTTGTGTGCTCGTCCTAATCTCGCTGCTCAGCGTCACGCTGAGCGAGGACCTGGCGGGGTTGTACGGCAGCTTCACCTCCCCCAACTTCCCCCAGCCCTACGCTGACGACCAGCACGTCGTGTGGAACGTCAGCGTCCCGGAAGGCCACAGGATCAGGCTCTACTTTGGCCACTTTAGCCTGGAACCTTCAAACCAGTGTGAATATGACTATGTGCAGGTACACAAGGAAGACGTTCTAACCCCTCATCCTCACTGGTGTCCGGGGTAACCACTCTCTGACCTTGTCAAAGCAGGTTTTGGCAGAGGGGAATGAAACCGTGCGATTCTGCGGCGAAGAGGAGAAGAGCTCTGAAAGCGCCCCGGGGAGCACGGTCATCCTGACAGCTGGGAACCTCATGTCAGTGGTCTTTAGGAGCGACTACTCTAACGAGGGCCGATTCACAGGCTTCCAAGCCTTTTACAGCGCAGAAGGTAATGCTCACTGGTGACAGCTGTTGCCATCAGGCAGATGTATTTTTGGTGGCTTACATGACACCACAGAGGCGTCGCATGGAGGAGCAGAAGCTGCAGCTGAGGGATGTGCAGAAAGGCCTAAATACCAACATATATCCTTAAAAAGACCCCTTTTTTGAACCTGTGTAAGGGAACGTTTCCTTAGACAATAATTAAATGAAAACTGTCAAAGCTTCCTAACTGGTACCAGGGCAAACACACCTAATAAATATTAGCATCCTAATATCCAATAATCAAAAATGTATCAAATAGACTAGATATCAGCATTAAACCCAATCAAAAAGGAAATGTCACATTTTCCAACCATCAGGCCTCTTCAGATCTGGTCCTGATCCAATTTCTGGACTTTATTCAAGTGATCATTTAAACAGCCCAATTTTGAATGATGAATGAATGTCAGTCACCTGATTACGGGAAACTGGATTTCTCCCTCATGTGATGTCCTCATGCATGCAAACCTGTTCATTTCATTCTCTTACATATATCTGTATACATTTCTGTATACAAAAGACATAGATCTAACTCTGACCGGTGCCTGGTTACTTCCAGTAAAAAGATGTCCGTTCTTGTTTGTTTGTACATCAGAAAGTTTGAAACGATAAAGTTCTGTGCTCAGACGTGCATCAGCATCCTCCAGTCTGAGGAAACAAATTCACTTACAATTTGGATTCACACCATTCCATTTAAATTAAAGCAGAAGCTAAAGAGGGGCAGCGATAATCGTCCTGATGAGTGTGTGTGTGTGTGTGTGTGTGTGTGTGCGAGTGCGCACACGCCCGGGGCGTCTGAGGCGAGCGGTGTGTGTCTACGGAGGTGGATAGGCTTGTCACTGGAGGTTGCTGCTGATGGAGGCGGCTCCTCTTTTGACATCAGCACAGCTTCTGCGGTGCGTCGCTCGGACACAAGCTTCACGTTGTTTACCGCCGGTGCCGCTTGTGTTTATCCGCAGTCAACTAATTGAATGTGAGAGGCTTGTGGGCCCCGATGATACGAAAGACAGTCGCAGGCAGGAGCAGCGATTTCTGCGGCCCAGTTTTTGTTAATGGCGATCATCTGTTCATTTTACGTCAAAAATGTAATAATAGTGGACCTGAGTATTTTAAATTAGATGAATAATTTAATATTACGGTTTTGCAGTGTGCAGAGTCTGCATTCCCATCCTCCTGCAAACCATTTTCCCTTTAGGGACATTTTTAATTTCTTCGGTGAGTCTTAGCCTGCAGATCAGCGCTTCCTAACCTCATGCTGGGCCCTAAATGAACGCTCCAGGTTTGACTTTCACCTCCTTCTAACTGAGCTGGTCCTCTCCTCCCCTGCTTTTTTTCCCCTCCTCCATCTCTCAGTGCCTCTCACAGTTCCACACCAGACTGTAAGTTGTGTTTGAATCTCTAACCTTTTACTCTGTAACAGACATTAATGAGTGTCTGTCTGAGATCGATGGGGAGAGGGCGTGCGACCATTTATGCCACAATTACATCGGAGGATATTACTGCACGTGCAGACGGGGCTACCTGCTCCACCAGGACAGAAGATCCTGCACAGGTGAGAGCTGAGAGCAGCAATCATTCCTATAAATGATGGTGGACGGCAATTCTGGGGTTAAATAGACTCCAGTTAAGCTCCTGGCTGGCAGAGAATGATGATGAATAACAGCATCTATCAGCGCTGGCCGGCTGGATGGATTTGGCTCCCCTCACTTTAGCTCCACTACATCTGCTGAGCTAAAAAAAAAAAAAAAAAAAAAACCCTAAAAAAACTGGAGCTCAAAATACAAACACAGCAAAGGTACAAAATGCTGCCAATCCCTGGTGGAGCTCACTGAAAATGTGATCGGCCGCCTGGAGACTGATGTGCTAACCGGCATATAAAAAAAATGAGGCAACAAAACAGGCGTTTATGTCCATGTTCCCAGGCCAGGGGTCTGTTGTTGGAGATGTGTTTAGTCATGGAGCCCAGAAAGTGAGTGTTCACACTCTCACAGTGGTTACTGACCATCTTTCAATCCAGCTCTTAAAGAAAAGCAAACAATTTGTCAGCCAGGTCTCATTTTCTGCCCCTCCACAAGTGGCCTTTTCCCGTTTTCGTAGGGAGCCGCTGACGCTCGGAGGTTTGATGGCGCCAGCCGCTCCTAGGCCAGGCTCATTACTGTTGATTCCTGTGAAAAAGCAGCCTCGCAAAGGCATTAAAAATTGATACCTGCGTGTCAGGCTAATAATGCACTGACGCCGGGCAATTAGTCACAATTAACACTCGATGTGTCTGAAATGATTATTCTTGGCCAGGGGTGAAGGGGTGGCACCAAATAAGTGAAAATGATTATCTGTCACCCGTTTGCACTAATTATATAAATGAAAGAATTCCACCTCTTTGGAATGCCCATTTGTTTTTTGTTTTTGCTGGTAACAGCTGCACTTTTGTCCAGGCAAACCTCAATCAATCAATCAGGTTCTTTATGTTGCCAGGGAAACGTCTGCAGTGAACTTTACTATTATCTCTACAACCGCGCCTCTTTTTTACCCGTCCGCCATGCTACAGCATCTGTATCCAACAGTTCCGTGCAGCGGCCGGGTGTTGACCTCGCCCTCTGGGGTTCTGACCAGCCCGGACCACCCAGGCCCGTACCCGCCCATGAGCCAGTGCAACTACACCATCCGCCTTCCGGAGGGCTACAGGATAACGCTGGCCTTCCTGGAGCCTTTCGACGTGGAGGGACACCCAGAGGCGCCGTGCCCCTACGACGCTCTGAAGGTCAGTCACATGACGAAGGCACGCAAGCAATGTATTCACCCTCATGCTCGCAGAGGCGGTTTGTCAGAGGCACGTCCTCCTCGGGTGATTAACGCGCCCGGTTTCCGCAGATCTGAGTTTGCCCGGGCATAAACCAGTCAGGCGTTTTAATGGGCCATCCTTTTAATGGCTGTTTCCCACTGTCGCCAGGTTTCAGTGCCTGGACAGGAGTTCGGACCCTTCTGTGGCTCCGAGCCGCCTGCTCGCATTGACACAGGGAGCTTCCGGGTCAGCGTGGTGTTCACGTCTGACGCCAGCGGCAGAAACCGAGGATGGAAGATCCAGTACAACAGCACCAGGGCTGGCAGGCCCACCAACAACTAAGGGCGACTATTTACATCCAGGTAATTACTGTTTTTGCCGATAATTTCTAATTTTTTGTTCCAGTTACTGACCCAGCTGCTCAGTGATACAACTCTCTTTCACCTCTGTGTTTTTAGCCATTTAAAGGGAGGAAAATATAAGGTTGTTTACGGTTATATTTCACAGAACGCTTTAAAAACTCTTTTCTTTAGTTGATATTGGTTATCTAACTGTAATTGCTCTGTACTGTTAAAGTTGATATCAGATGGCAGACTTGATATTGAATAATAAAAGAAAAGCCAGTCAGTGATTGCTGAGGCTGTGAGAGGAGCCCGTCAGTGCGGCAGGAGATCAAATAAGCATCCTCAGTCAATCAGTCAGCAGCGCCAGCCGCTTAACCTCCACACAGCGAGCAGCGCGCTCTATAATCTCCCTTCTGCTACCCTGTCATTACAGGCTCCTTCACACACCCATGTGACCAGCACAGACGTGACACAACTGTGAGTTTACCACCGACACACACTGACCCCTCAGACTGCACCTGGGAACGCGGGGCAACTAGCTAATTCAAACCCAGCCCGGGCCGTCAATCACAGACATCCACCAGGCCGGTGGGACGCGCGTCTGCCCGGTCGATGGCTCCCGGAGCCCCCTCGCTCCTGAGTGTTCAGCCCAGCTGAAGTCAGTTCCACAGGAATTACGCCCACCATGAAACCCATTAACAAACAGTGGGGCAATATCTGACCGGGCAACATCCTGGAACCAATAAACCCACAGCCAGTCCTCCATCACTCCTTTATTTTCTCTTTATATTCACTCTAAAAGTACCGAGATGCAGAGAATTAGCACATTTGTCTAAAATGGTTTTATGTAAATCCTCAATTAATCAGAAATTCACATGTGGACAGAACCTCAGCTAAAATCCACCATTCTGAGGGTGTTATTATGAAAATAATGACCAAGTGAGTGAGTGAGTGAGTGAGTGAGCGCTGGCTCTAAAAGCGAGTTTATTCCAGCAGAAACAACCTGAATTAAAAATGCTTAAACCTAAGAGGACGCCCGTGTGCCGCAGCCTGCGTGGATCCCCACCAGGCCAGCGAATCGTTTGTGTTCAAGATTCACGAGGCAGCCGATGAAGGGACGGGGGGGTCGCTCTGTCCTCCCCATCACCTGAGTCACACGCCGCCTCATTTCATCTACAAGATATTGGAGGACCTTTAATGGGCTGGCATCCAGAAATATTCTGGTGCTGTGTGAAACAAATTTGGCGGTGCCATTCTTGCCCGCGGGGTCGCCGGTGGTGCGCTCGCTCAGGCTTGCAGACGTGGAGGGAGATGAGGTCTGGTTTAATGGCCCCAGTGATAAATTACCAGTCAAATAGTGAACTTAGTCACGTGAAAGGGAACCAGGTCTGCTTGAAAGAACGAAGTGGCGAAACAACACCACTCACATGTTCACTAATGGCACAGTGAAGGCTGCGTGTGCATATGAAAATATATATATATATATATATATATATATAGTACCAGTACAATAAATCACAGGAGAAATCACAGGATAACAAAAGACACTGAACACATTAAACATCGGAAATATAAGGAAAAAAAAAGTTTATTTAAACAGACAAAGCAGCAGATCTGTAGTTGTTTGCACACCGTAGCATTAAACACAAGATCACCCTGGAGTTCCCCAGGGTTTTGTTTGGTTCTTGCACATTTTTTACATATTTACACAAGTATTCCGAAGTTCAAGGCAGGAGGATGAAAGGATTTACGTGAAAAGGGGAGGAATGTGAGTGAGAATGTCTGAATTTGGCAGCAGTCTAATATCTCCTAAACACTGAGCCAGCGTGACTCGGGTGCATCAGGAGGCGGCAGAAGGGTAACGCTGAAATGGATCTTTGCTAAACACGCCTTGTGCGGTTCACCCTGCCTCCACTCCAGGCCAAAGCGTCTACGTTTCTCTACCAAACGATGCAAATGTCAACATCATTAACATTCACGGGTTCTCGTGTCGATATGAAACCCCCCCAGCCGAGGCGGATGGTGCGAACTCTTATCAGCCTCTCCAGGTGAGGCGTCCTGGGCCTGGCTGTTGCCTGGGGCTCGCGTTTGTGCGCTTCCTCTACGCTCCCCACATCACCTCCGGCCCGCTGCCCGGCTACGTGCTGCTCCTGATGGACTGCACGGCCTGAACCTGCTGCAGCCGTCGGGTCAGCTCGGCTTCGCAGGCCTGCAGCAGAGCCGACGTCCTGGTATCGTCCCAGCCCAGGACGTCCACCATGGCCTCGACCCCTCTGCCCACTATCATCTGGAGACACAGGGGGGGAGACGCGTCTTCTCACACACTGTCACAGACACTTATTTTTAGATAATGCATGCAGACGGCCTCTTTGTGTAAAGGACTCAGCGCGAGGCAGTAATTAGTGTTTGTGCATTCAACCATTGTCTTGGGTTTTGCTCGTATGAAGCAAACAAGAACTAACGAAAGGACTCTCGTCATTCTGAAATATTAGAACTGTCGTTCCTACGGTTATGTATTTGCCAGGACTTGCAGTTTTGCGTAATTGCTTCATCAGTCATGCGACCGCTGATTAGACTTGCTAGAGAATGACACCCATAAGTGTTGGTGGAAGGAACAGCGAGAGAACGTGACACAAGAGGCGCAAGCTGGATACTGTGTTTGAATCTAGGAAAGATTTCTCTGGTCCAGGAATGTCTACGCCAGAGTTCAAAAAACTGTTTGGGAGCACTACCTGGAGATCCTCTGTGGACAGCCTGGTCTCTGGGCTTGTTTTGCCTTTCAGGACCATCAGTGTCCTGGACATGAATCCCGTTGCAGAGTCGACCTCTGTCAGATCTGAGCCGTCTGCAGCCTCTGCTGTGAGAATGATTTTGGTTTTTACAATTACAACTGCCCCATCTAGTGTCTAAGGACAGATTTGCAGCAGACATCTATCATCTGCTGTGTTGAAGCTGGGTCAGCTAGCACCGTTACCTGCTTGGCTGCTCTCATCCTGTTCTCTCTCTTTGGCCACCGCTTTGAGGTAAAGCTGAAGCAGCTCTTTGGACTGTCTCTCTTCCTCTCGCCGGTCCAGAACCCGCTGCAGTGTGTCCTGAAGGTCCTGTGCCTTCTTCTCCTGGAAGTCCATTGCAGAAGCCAGCTGCTGGTGTGGAACGTCCACTAACGTCTGCAAGCCAAGAGAATATCAATATTCCGATACTCGGAGCTTCTACCTGCACAAGCGACTCAAACCTGTGAAGTTTCCTATGTTCTCAGGTACCTGCAAGTCTTCTTCAGACATGAGGATGATGCTGGTGAGATCTTGTTTCAGCTGCTGAGCCAGGAACCACCAGTGGGCGTCTGCACCTCCAGAAAAGTCCACAGCATCGGTCTCCATCATCAGAGAGTCCCGGGCCATCCAGGCCGTCCCACCGTCCACTGGACACAAAAGGTAGATCGGCTCATGACTGCAAGGCTGGGCTGAAGGAAAGTCTCCCAAACGTTCACACACTTACTCCTGCGCACTGGCGCCCACATCTCTTTTTCGTGCAGCAGCATGAACTTTGTGTTTGGAGGCAAACACAAGAAGTAGGATTCATCCGCCACGATCGTCCCATCGTCTTCCAGGACCACCGTTACTGGATCGCTGGAGCGGAAACCAAGAAACTCTGATCCTGTAGGAGGAAAACCAAAATCCTCTCAGAGACATTTTAGGTCCAGTTAGATAAAAAACCCCAACCTGCTGATGACTTGACCCATGATCAGCCTGTTCATGCTGCAACAGCAGACCGATCCGTTGATTCCTGACTTGATGTTAGCATGTTTGCTCTGGCTAATGCCCTTTTTCCATCTAGTTCTTTGTTGTTGGCTTCAAGTTGCTGTGGCAACTAATCCTTTTCAACAGGCAACATAAAGGTTTCTGCCATCGGCATTTTGGTTTCAGGCTGTATTGAGCAGACACTTAACAGACCTGCTCAAACAGGTGGGATTACATGTTGCCTACACGCAACATCTCTAGGTGTAACAGAAACACACACATTCTGTCCACTGAGCTTTTCCAAGTGTCACCACTGAGGTCGTTGTGTGTCGCACAGGCTGCTGTTACACACTCCCTCCGACAACAAGGGTCCTCTTCTCACACTTGAAATAAGCTTCACTTTATGTCAGTAAGAAAGACTGCATCAAGGAAAACAATCATCGCACCCGGAAGTGAGCAAATATTTGACTGTTATATTTCATGGCAACGCCTCGTTAAAAGTATTCTAGGAATGAGCATCGGGCAGATCCTGTCAGACGTCCACAAGTCTGAACCTGAACCAGCTTCAGGTACCTGAATAATCATGCTTAGATCAGCCTACTGGGGCTAAACTTGCGCAGAAAACTTTATTAAAGCGATCGTTTAGAAGTTGATCACAGCACATTTAGTTATCGCAATAAAAGCTAGAGGCAAAAATAGATCGACAGCTATAATTTCAGTCAAAATTTACACGTAAAACTGTTTTGACTTAGTCGACAAGCTGGTCGACAATTTTACCAACTGAATAATGTGAGAATTCTAGGAGATTAAGTACTCACCTTTTGTTTTCAGCTCCATTAAGGAAGGCACCGCCACCCCATAAGACTTCTGCCGTGTGAAATTACACACCCGACACGGTTTCTTGTCCGTCATTTCGTATTTTGATCTTTATTTTACCAGCAACTGTGAATCTGTTGACGTGTTATTTATTTTCCCACTCCAGCAGAGCCGCAGAACCGCTATCACAGATTTCTCCTTGTTTTTCTTCCTTCTTCTTCTTCTTTGTTGGTTAACAGTAACTTACTGGGAGAAGCAGCGCCCTCGTCTGGGTACAACGAGTCCCTACAGCTTACTAAAAATACTTTCCCTTGCATCCTTCAACTAATGATCAAGAGGTTTTTCAGGTTTGGGCAGAGTTGTGGTAAAAAAAAAAAAGACAAAACAAAACAAAAGAAAACAAAAATAAAAACCCGCACAACTTGGCAGTATGTTCCAAACTTTATTGGGTCTCCTTTGTTCAATACAGTCCTTTAGTTCCAACAAAATCTAAAATGTATTCTGCTTTTGAGCACAGATGTTGTTGGTATCCCCCATAATAACTTTAAGAAGTTCTCGACAATGAAAATATGGATCACTCCGCCACCCAGACAAAAGCAATCAAGCAAACAATCGACCGAACAATCGATTGTCCAGGGATATACAAAGATGGCATCCACAGACAACCCTGAAGTACGAACACAGGTCTAAGTTACATATATAAAAGCAATCAAAGATGTTTATTTGTGCTGCTCACAAGGAAATAATTAAAGCGTAATATGTATGTATACCTTAAAAAGATTCATGGTTGTGTTATGTTTTTTAGTCCTTAAACTGTTCAGGCAACTTAGGTTAGCATGTTTGCTAACTAGCATGCTAGCTAGCACCTGCAACGCTTTAAAAGTTGCTCTTCTCGGGTTGACTGATGGACACGGAGGTACAAACGGTCATTTTATTTACATTACTAGTACGAATATCAGGAACCTTCTTGTCCACGTAGACAGTCATTTTACTAACAGCAAAACTGTGAATGTAGCCTTGTCTGTTTTGGTAACTGCAGGCGTTAAAAAGAATGAGGTCACTGTTAGCTAAACAAGTATAAACAATGCACTTTGCAAATACAGCGTTTAGTTTGGGGGATCGATCTTTACAAGGAAAGTGTTTAATTTATGTTGTGTGACAATAGGCGGCTGCAAAGAAGCCATTCTGCAAGCAAAAACCGTTAGTCGGGTATTAATAGAAGCCCAAGTAAGTAATTGTTCTCCTAGGGGAAGAAAAAAACCGAGTGCAAGTCAAGACTTTTTATTTACTTGGTTTTCATGACCAACATGTACATTTTCACGTTACAGACCTTATTTAAGATGCAAAAACACGCAGTCTAAAGTCGCTCCTTAGATGTACACTTAATGCACAGATGAGTATATTTTCTACTATCGGTGCAATAGATTGCATTGGTAAGTAACCAGTATTTTCGGCTTCAATAAACTGTACAAATGGAATAAAATCGGATTTTCTCTGTGGTAAACGCCGAGCCGCGTTACCGAGCTCCAGCGGTAGGTGGCGCTCTGACACAAGCGTTTGTGCTTTCAGGCCGGTGCTGCGGGAGGAGACGCGGCGGTGGCCCCCCCCAGAGAAGCCCTGGTGAGCTGCCCCACACTCCCACCACAGCATCAGTAGCAAAAAGTTAGGGATAACTGATGGTGAGGAAATGAAAGGACAAAAAAACCTCAACTACACATCTGTTTTCCCGTAGTTTAATGCTGGTTATCATCTTTCCACTGTTGAGGCCTCGAACGTTTCTGAACATCACCTGGTTTTGTCGCTCTCCGTTCAGGTCACACGCTCTCCGCCGTAATGACCTCTTACAAACGTCATTCGTTTCAGTTACAGTCTTGTGACTTTTAGATGTTTGTCCTCACCCACAAAAGCCTTTTTTCCTGACTCATCGCTCGTGTGTCACGAGCTCAGGTGTGACAGGCTCTTGACTAGCAGGTAGGCGTTTCTGCATCGCACCGGCCTCTCCCACCACTGAAACAAGTGTGTGTTCTACAATCATTGTCTTTAGAGATTAAAATAAAGTTTAAAGGTCTTTTTTTTCCCCCCACTGTGATCTTAGTGGCTCAGAATTGTTTTAATCACATTTACCATAAATCGCTCATGGCAGATCTTTGTAATCTCCAGTTTAGCACATAATCGCGCAGTCTTCAACTGTGAGTCACGAACCACAACTGGAAGCCAGAAGTTTTTGTGTTTCCGTCCGTCTGACGTCTCAGTCCTGACTGACTTGCAGCCCGGTGCCTCCTGGCTTCACGTTTCTCTCCAGGGAGCATGGGTTCCTGGGTTCCTGGGTTCCTGGGTTCCTGGGTTCCTGGGTTTCTGGGTTTCTGGGTTCCTGGGTTCCTGGGTTTCTGGTTAAAGTGTGAAGTGTTCCGGGACGCCTTCTGTGTCCGGTCTGGCTGCTAAAGCGGATGGAATCTGTCCCAGGTCCACTGACTGTCCTCGTACGGACACACACACACACACACACACACACACACCCCAGCGCTGCTTAGCCTACATGTCTCAATGTCATTCGCCACCATTCGCTCTTCATCCTCCCCCATCATCCCTGCATGCCAGGGCTAATTTAATCCTGGGGTTATTGATTGTGGGAGCATTCTCCCAGGCTTTCTTTCAATTTGCTTCAATTTCGTCATCCCGGCGCGCTCCTCGAAAACGGCCTCCGCGAACAGGGCAGAAATTCTCGTTACGAGGGTCCTGATTCAGAACTGGTTGACGAGCCCCCCCCCACACTCCCAACCTCTTTTTTTTCTTCTCCTTTCTGTTTTTGATGAGCTGCTCTTTCCCAGTTAAGTGGATTATTACAGCAGGGATAATTCTTGTCACATGGCATTATTTGGATGAGGTGAATAATTGAAATTTGTGTCTGAAAGGATTTTATCTGGTTGAGAGGAACGGGAGCGCTGGCAGGGCTGCGAGGGGAGAGAGAGCGAGCGCGCGCACACACACACACGCGTCTGTGCAACGTTCATGTGCGCGTCAGGCGGGCCACTGTGTCAGGACGGGGACACCAGTCACGTTAACAGATCCTGACTCCCCTCGCCCAGATCAGCAGGCGGCCTGGCACACTGCAGAGTGTGGGCTCCCCTCGGTGGCGGCGGGCTCCAGCTCAGGGGGTCGGCGCCACAGCCTGCGCCGCCATCTTTGCCACG
>CAAE01014991.1:2887665-2901460 GCA_000180735.1 Tetraodon nigroviridis | reverse complement strand
TCGACAATGAAAATATGGATCACTCCGCCACCCAGACAAAAGCAATCAAGCAAACAATCGACCGAACAATCGATTGTCCAGGGATATACAAAGATGGCATCCACAGACAACCCTGAAGTACGAACACAGGTCTAAGTTACATATATAAAAGCAATCAAAGATGTTTATTTGTGCTGCTCACAAGGAAATAATTAAAGCGTAATATGTATGTATACCTTAAAAAGATTCATGGTTGTGTTATGTTTTTTTAGTCCTTAAACTGTTCAGGCAACTTAGGTTAGCATGTTTGCTAACTAGCATGCTAGCTAGCACCTGCAACGCTTTAAAAGTTGCTCTTCTCGGGTTGACAGATGGACACGGAGGTACAAACGGTCATTTTATTTACATTACTAGTACGAATATCAGGAACCTTCCTGTCCACGTAGACAGTCATTTTACTAACAGCAAAACTGTGAATGTAGCCTTGTCTGTTTTGGTAACTGCAGGCGTTAAAAAGAATGAGGTCACTGTTAGCTAAACAAGTATAAACAATGCACTTTGCAAATACAGCGTTTAGTTTGGGGGATCGATCTTTACAAGAAAAGTGTTTAATTTATGTTGTGTGACAATAGGCGGCTGCAAAGAAGCCATTCTGCAAGCAAAAACCGTTAGTCGGGTATTAATAGTATATTTTCTACTATCGGTGCAATAGATTGCATTGGTAAGTAACCAGTATTTTCGGCTTCAATAAACTGTATAAATGGAATAAAATCGGATTTTCTCTGTGGTAAACGCCGAGCCGCGTTACCGAGCTCCAGCGGTAGGTGGCGCTCTGACACAAGCGTTTGTGCTTTCAGGCCGGTGCTGCGGGAGGAGACGCGGCGGGGGCCCCCCCCAGAGAAGCCCTGGTGAGCTGCCCCACACTCCCACCACAGCATCAGTAGCAAAAAGTTAGGGATAACTGATGGTGAGGAAATGAAAGGACAAAAAAACCTCAACTACACATCTGTTTTCCCGTAGTTTAATGCTGGTTATCATCTTTCCACTGTTGAGGCCTCGAACGTTTCTGAACATCACCTGGTTTTGTCGGTCTCCGTTCAGGTCACACGCTCTCCGCCGTAATGACCTCTTACAAACGTCATTCGTTTCAGTTACAGTCTTGTGACTTTTAGATGTTTGTCCTCACCCACAAAAGCCTTTTTTCCTGACTCATCGCTCGTGTGTCACGAGCTCAGGTGTGACAGGCTCTTGACTAGCAGGTAGGCGTTTCTGCAGCGCACCGGCCTCTCCCACCACTGAAACAAGTGTGTGTTCTACAATCATTGTCTTTAGAGATTAAAATAAAGTTTAAAGGTCTTTTTTTTCCCCCCACTGTGATCTTAGTGGCTCAGAATTGTTTTAATCACATTTACCATAAATCGCTCATGGCAGATCTTTGTAATCTCCAGTTTAGCACATAATCGCGCAGTCTTCAACTGTGAGTCACGAACCACAACTGGAAGCCAGAAGTTTTTGTGTTTCCGTCCGTCTGACGTCTCAGTCCTGACTGACTTGCAGCCCGGTGCCTCCTGGCTTCACGTTTCTCTCCAGGGAGCATGGGTTCCTGGGTTCCTGGGTTCCTGGGTTCCTGGGTTCCTGGGTTCCTGGGTTCCTGGTTAAAGTGTGAAGTGTTCCGGGACGCCTTCTGTGTCCGGTCTGGCTGCTAAAGCGGATGGAATCTGTCCCAGGTCCACCGACTGTCCTCGTACGGACACACACACACACACACACACACACACACACACACACACCCCAGCGCTGCTTAGCCTACATGTCTCAATGTCATTCGCCACCATTCGCTCTTCATCCTCCCCCCATCATCCCTGCATGCCATGGCTAATTTTATCCTGGGGTTATTTATTGTGTGAGCATTCTCCCTGGCTTTCTTTCATTTTGTTTCTATTTCGTCATCCCGGCGCGCTCCTCGATAACGGCCTCCGCGAACAGGGCAGAAATTCTCGTTACGAGGGTCCTGATTCAGAACTGGTTGACGAGCCCCCCCCCACACTCCCAACCTCTTTTTTTTTCTTCTCCTTTCTGTTTTTGATGAGCTGCTCTTTCCCAGTTAAGTGGATTATTACAGCAGGGATAATTCTTGTCACATGGCATTATTTGGATGAGGTGAATAATTGAAATTTGTGTCTGATAGGATTTTATCTGGTTGAGAGGAACGGGAGCGCTGGCAGGGCTGCGAGGGGAGAGAGAGCGAGCGCGCGCGCACACACACACACACACACACGCGTCTGTGCAACGTTCATGTGCGCGTCAGGCGGGCCACTGTGTCAGGACGGGGACACCAGTCACGTTAACAGATTCTGACTCCCCTCGCCCAGATCAGCAGGCGGCCTGGCACACTGCAGCGTGTGGGCTCCCCTCGGTGGCGGCGGGCTCCAGCTCAGGGGGTCGGCGCCACAGCCTGCGCCGCCATCTTTGCCACGGGAGGGGGGGGGCTGGTCTGGACCTGCGGTCAGAGTTTGGAGAGAGAGAAAAACAAAAAAAAAAAAGGCAAACCCAAACCGGTGGCGGAGGCTGCGAGGACTGTGGTTGACCGGTGACCGGTGGCTGGCAGCCATGGCGGTGGCCCCTGGCGCTCCGCTCTGCCCGCTCTCACCGTAGCTCCCTTTGTCTTTGTTTCCACATCCCCCCCCCCCACACCAACACTCCCCCCAGTCTCTCGCTGACATTTCCCTGGTTTTGAGCCGTTTCCCTGCAGTGACACTCGGCACTCATCCTCCATCTCCTCATCATTCCGTCCTCATTACCTTCAATCCCCCCACAACACCAGCACTGCTCTTATTACCGACGTTATTATTATTCAATTACACAAACATTTGGCCATTTAAAACCTCTCCTACTTGGGAACACTTATTTACTTTTTATCGGTCAGCATCGACAAAATAGAATTCCCTTTATTTATGGCGCCTAGCAACCGGGGGGGGGACTGGGACCCTCGCCCTGCTGCTTCCTGGAGACGTTCCTGTCTGTCCACACATCTGCGCGAGGCTGCTACATGTGTAGCACAAGTAGCGTTTGTGTTTAGATGCTGGGGTCTGAGCAAACGGGGAGGCTGGTAATGGGAGGGGGAGAAGGAACGGTAGAAGAAGAAGAAGAAGAAGGTTCCCGGTCTGGCAGCCACTTCAAACGCTCCCCTTCCCCAGGATATTAAGCGACTATGATGAAAAATTTAGCGAGCGTTAAATAAGCTGCTTTGAAGCGATCTGTTTTGGCTCAGCAGTCTCCAAATTTCCGTAGCCCCTCTCCGGCAGCCATCGAACCACCCGGGGAAGCTGAGGCGGAGGAGACACAGGTTGGAAATGATCCGGAGAAGGCCGCCGCTCCTGTCCCTCCGTGTCTTTGGGTCATTTAATGATTTTTAATTTCCCAAGTTCTTCCCGCCAGGTCTTCTGTAGACCCCAGCGAGCGTCAGCCCGACTGATGAAACCAACACCTATAGGTGATCTAACAGCTCGTCTGGAAGCTCCAGTCCCTCATTACTCAGATACTCCTGCTGCAAATGCAACAAGATGGCAAAAGACTCCCAGGAAGTCTTTAAAGAACTTTATTGGAGAAATAAAACAGAACGAGTCACTCGTCATCGCCCATGGTTAATTGGAGCTCAGGATTATGAAACAGAGGCCAGACTGTTCATTTATACACCTGAGGAGAGCAGGTGGTTCTAACAAGGTGCAGAAGAAACGTAGAGAAGGAGGCCCCCTCGACCCCTGGGAGGCCCCCTCGACCCCTGGGAGGCCATCGGAGGAGATTGGCCCAGAACTTCCCGGGATTTAACCCGAGTTTCAGAGTGGGAAAGCCATAAGGAAACAATAACAAGAACTCACTGTCGTATTTGATTATTCATATTTCACTTTACCTCACATTTATCACTTTTAAGGCCATTATTTTAATTTTTGAGGACTCCAGGTTTCAACATGCTCCAAATTAATTAGTGGTGCCGAACAAGAAATGAGCGCCGGTAATGAGTCCGCTGAAGTAACCGCGTTCTGTCGGGAAACCGGGCTGCCATTTAGTTAGTCAGGGGAACCTTCTCTGAGATTTTCCCTTTTTCCTCTTTGCTCATTACTTTAATTGTAATTGTAATCCTTTATTGGAGCTGTCTGCAGTAAAGGAGAGTTATGGTCCGGGAGGGGGCGCGAGCCGGAGAGATATTTCATGATTATTGGAAAAGACGGTCACTAGGTGGCAGCCAGTAGTTCAGCCCGGCTGTAATTACCAGGTAGGAAGCGATGGGTAGGAAGTGTGTGCGTGCGAGGGCGTGCGAGGGGAGATTTCTCTCCTCCAGAGAGATAATAGCATAAATCCGATCACCTGCCATTTCACAGTCAATAGATTCGGCGTCCCTCCGCCGGGGCCGTAAACAGGCCGCGTGCCCGTCAGGAGGAAGGCCCCTTCCCTCGTCTTCAATCTCAATAAGTGAGCTCCTCTTTTCACGGCGCCGAGCAGCTCAGGATGCGGCGGTGACTCGGCGTCAGATGCGGAGCGCTCAGTTTCCACCTGCAGTTGCTTTCGGCGGTGGTGGTTTGAGTCTGAGGCGTCGTGCACGCCGCGCTGTTTGCTTCCGTGGTTAATGACACAGGAAGGGCCCTCCATTTTATTGTTGCTGTGTTGCACTTTTTTTTTTTTGCCCCCCCCCCGCACCGACTGCGAGCCTCCTCAGAGGACTCCGTATGAATTCTCACTGTCATGTCCAAGGACGAGCGGCGCAGGGTCAGCTAATTGCTTTTATGATTATGATTTCACGTCAGATTTATCGTGCGCGCTCGGAGCACATCTTCCAGGTCCTGCTGCCGCCGCTGGCTCCGATGGGGGGGGGGAGGGGGGAGGGGGGGATGAGAGTACAGCTTCAGGCTGGGACTTCTTGTCTAAGAACAGGTCACCCTGTTTGACTCACCAGAGCTGCGTGTGGTGGGTGAACCCCGCACACTTTTCCTGTAAACGTCCTCTTTTCTGTGTCACGGCTCCGAACGGTCTCTCTCGCTGTGCCACAACAGACATCGCTCTGCTTGTTCACTCACTGCAGGCGACCTCTGCAAGCAGAGCGTACGTGGAAGGCAAAGATTGCCATTATTATTTTCGTTGTTTTCTGGCTTTCCTGTGGTTTGAACTTTGTACAAGCCGTAAATCTGGCCTCTGTTTCAGCGCGCTGATGAAATCACGATGCGACTTTCCCCCAGAGTGCCGGAATGTTCAGCCTTTTGATGTAGATTCAGTAACATAGACAAGCGCCTATAAGTCCGGCCCTTTATAGTTGTTTAATTCAGTTCGAAAGCTTTTCGTTCACCGTAAAATTGAGAGTCAAGCGAGAAGAAGCTGCTGTCGCTGCATGTCAATAACACACACATTTTATGTAGATGGAGCGCCGTGTCGCGACCTCTCTGTTGATTTGTTGCAGTAATTTGACCCTCCCGTGACCTTGCAGGCGCTGCAGTGTGAACAGTGACGGATGCATCCTGGGAATGCGGTTCCCGTGCTTGTGTGTTGCTCTGAGGGAGGGATGGAAAGAGGTTGGATGTAAAGCTGGTTTCACCGAGCTCAAAGAAAAAGCCCCGGCCTTCTCTGGCTGCTGTACTCATATAGACGTCCTGGCCACTGGCTTTTGTTTTCTAGCAGTTTGTGTTGCGCGTAGCTGCGGAAAAACGCGGCGGCTTTAATTGCAGCACAGTGATTTTGCGTTAATATTCCGGGGAAAGTGGCCCTGTTGAGCCCCCGCCATCCTCTCGATCTGGCGTTGTAATTACTTCAGCCTGATTTATCCTCTTTTCTCGGTGTTTACAGCCGTAACTGCTGGAGTGAGTAACTTGGTCTGAAAGTGGCTCGTCTCCTCGCAGCGAGGCTGGAATCCTCCCGGTGAATCCACGCCGCCGCTGCTGTCAAGACCGCTCACATCCTTCTCAGCCTCCAATGTCACTTTCAAGGCATAATTACACAAGTTGTGTTGATTAGTATGAGGAGCAATTACGCCGGCTTTCCGCCACAAATGGGAGACTGTGATGGTTGGTGATTGACAGGAAGCAGCCCGGCTGTAATAAGTAAATGACTATGCTAATTCAGCTACAGAGACGTCTGATTCGTCAGCATCTTTCTCATTTTGGTGCCGTCCTTAGAATTTAATGACTATAAATTTGATTGAATCTTTCATTTTCCCGCCTGTCTGTCTGTCCGTCTGTCCATCCATCCCTCCATCCTGATGTCTGTCCATCCGTCTCCTCCAATCCAGTCTTTTTTGGCTCTTTTGAATGCATACGGTATCGAAAACAAACAAAGAAAGAGAAATGAGCCGCGCGTCATGCTGGCGCGCCGCTGAACAGCATTTGCAGCGTGCCCCGTTTTCACAAGTGTGGGAATCACTGGTAAAAATATGCATAATTGAGACTTTGGGGATGGCGTTTTTCTCTTTTTATCTGCCTTCCCAGTAAGTTATTAGCTGTTAATTTGTTGGCGCGCTCCCCTACAGCGCCAGATATTTGTTCAAATGCCGGGATTCCCTCAGCGCATTTGTAACTACACTTCTGAAAACGCTGCCCTGCCTAATTATGTAATATAATACTGCCTTTTAGGCAAGTTTCATTTAATTGAATAATATTAGCTCCAGCATAGGCTAAACAGTTTAACAACAGCACTTAAATAGCTTCATGTGTTGTAAAACGTGAAGATGGCCGGGTTTTCTGGAAGAAGCTGTCACGCAGATGAAAAGCTTTTACGCTCCAATCTGCACGTTTCAGTTATTTAAATTAAGGGCAAGCCTTTAAAGGCGGCTCAGATTTGATTGGTCCGCCCAATAATGTCATATTTCTTTCTTTATTAACCACACTTGTCCTAATCAACTAATTCCCTGTTTGTCTGTGCAACCCCCATAGAGTCACACATGCAAAAATAATAAAATATTCTGCTTTTGCACTCCCAGGCGCCACTGTAATTTATATGGATGGAACGAATGCTGCATTGTGGGAAAACACGACTGTACCAAATGCTCGTTTGTCACCTCTAATAAATGTTCTCATGTAAATTATGAAGTTATGCTTCAGATGTAAATGCACTTTATTCCAGTCCTTTAATGTACATGGCTCACTCCGATACATTATAGACGAGGGGTTAGCGGCAGAGGGGGGATTTAACTTGAATTCTGACTGTTTTTGCAATCAATAACAAACACAAAAGAGCCTGAATGAAAACCATTATAACATATCTGAAGTTGGGTTCATTAATTATTGGATGAAAGCATGCTTGTACACCAAAAAATGTAAATACATTAATGTTATTAATAATGTAGTGACTAATAGCTCTATCAGGCCTGTAATAGCAGTTTAATGGAATATGACAGCAAGAATATATTACACTTCTCACATATAGACGGGTCCTCACATGACATTTATCAGGGATTTCTGGAACTATTTTTTGATTATTTGGGGGAGTTAATTGCTTCTGTTCCCCTCTGTGTCTTCTCTGGGAGAGATGCAAAAAGCGTTAATGGATATTAATTAATATGTGTTAGTTTTCAAGGTTTGATTAAGAATAATGAAAGCAGAACGTTAATGGTCTTGGTGTGTGTGTGTGTGTGTGGCACCCCAGATTGTGGCTTTATCGGGAGAATCTGCAGAAAAGGAGATAGCGTGCTGCTCTTTGGAGTCGAATAAAAGTGACAGAAAAAACAGATAATTTATCTAAAAAAACTGGTCGCTGTTAAATGAAAACGGTTTAGTCCAATTAGCACAACTTTAGATGTGTAATACAGACATGGTGTGTGTGTGTGTGTGTGTGTGTGTGTGGCAGGCCTGTTTCGGGGTTTTGTGTTTTTAACACACCAGTTTTTATCTTACAAGGCAGTAAACGGTATGTCACGAGCGTCACCACGGCAACGAGCACCTCTGATAGTCATCCAGCACCTTGTGCACGTCTGGCCTGTTGGCTTCTCACTTTAATTAACAAAAATGGCTTCACTTATGTTGCTGCGCGCTTTGACCGTAAAAGTACAGCTTTTATAGTAACCGCTCTGACGCGAACGCCTGTTGTTTTTCGTATCTGCTTCTGAAATTTCTGCCTGGATTCCCCACCAAAAGCGTCGTGTAAAGCTGCAGCTGCAGGTGAGGGGTTTGGTTTGACCAAAGCGGGACTTTTTTTCAAAACCAGTTTCATGAATCAAGCGCGCGGCAGTCGTTTACATCATTTACTGTCGCTGGATGACTTGTTACCTTCCTCTTTCCTCACATCTAGAGGGGGATCTCCCCCCGCGTAAAGTAGTTCTTAGTATCCTGGGAATGAGACGAAGCCAGAGTGAAGAGGGTTTGTCAATCCCAGGAAAGGCGGACAGTCGTGTGTTGTCATGCGTTTTCCTTGTCAAGGTCGACAGTGAATGTCAGAACAGGTGCACGTCTGCTCCCAGCCGTCTGCCAACTCAGCCCCTTTGCCATGAGACGCCAGCCCGCGTGACATTACGGGTTGTGTCCTCTCTGTCTCTCTCTCTCTCTCTCTGTCCCCATGGACAGGTCTGCTCTCACTGTTTTTCTGTCACCTCTGAGGTTCTCAGAGTTCAGATGGGCCGCGATGCCTAAATGTGACCACTGTCTCTCCAGTTGGTGTTCTGGTGTGTGATGGTTTGAGATGAAGTCCTGTAACAGGCAAATTCTAATTCTGTCCCATAGTTTTCTCGGTTTGTACACCGAATATTGGACACCCTTCAGTCACTTGATGATGTTATAAGCACTGGAATTCATGTGCGGCTCCAGGACGGCTGAAAGGAGGAATCATTATTGGACCTGACGAGCTGTCGTGTTTGTATATTCTCTGTCATCAGGGTAAATGAGAAAGGAGAGAACTGCTACTTCTGTGACCCTGCTGAGTGTTGTGTTCTGATGCTGTCAGCACCGTGCTCTTTTTCTGCTCATCCTCCCCTCACGGTTGAATTCTTACTGGCAGCGGAGCCTCCAGAAAGGCAGAATTAGCCAACATTTTTCCCTGTCACTTAGCGTGATCAGGAACAGACTCTGCCTGTTCTCTTTCACCAAAACTACTGCCTCGAGTTTCCTCCCTGGTTTGACGGGGATTTCATTCGGACTTCTCGGCTGCTCAGGATGTGTGGCCCATTGTCTCGGCAAGTGTGTCTAAATGTTTCTGACAGGTCTCGGTGAAAGACAGGCCGCAAGGATCAACCGGCGGCCGCCCACCCCCGCGCCGACCAGTAGATGGCGATGTTAATCTTCTCTGGCTTTGACGCCCCTGTCCACATAGGAACCTTCTCCTGGCCTTTCCTCTGGTGCACTCCAAGGGAAAAGAGGTGTCACCCCACACAGAGGGGTCACGCCACCAATTCCTGGCCCCCTTTGAAGACCGTGAAATCGCTGATCCAAGACGCACGATTAGCGCGTCAAGCCCATTGACTGTAGAAGGGTTGACCTGCGATTATGTCACTGGAATGTCACAATGTGTTGGGTTGGCTGTGTAAGCCTACAAATCTGCACTCAAGAAAGAGTTTGATCAATAAAAGGGACACTTTGAGTAGCGTTGCTGGGTTTTTTTGGTTTTTTTTATTAGTTGGCAGGCTGAAATGACCTGTGCACACCCGATACTGCATCTTCACCCAGCTCTGTCTGCATGTGTGTGTGTGTGTGTGTGTGTGTGTGTGCACATGTGTGCGTGCGCTGCCCAGTAAAGGGAGTGGTGTGGATCTACGGAGGTGGATAGGCTTGTCACTGGAGGTTGCTGCTGATGGAGGCGGCTCCTCTTTTGACATCAACACAGCTTCTGCGGTGTGTCGCTCGGACACAAGCTTCACGTTGTTTACCGCCGGTGCCGCTTGTGTTTTGCCTCAATCAACTAATTGAATGTGAGAGGCTTGTGGGCCCCGATGATACGAAGGACAGTCGCAAGGCAGGAGCAGCTTTAAGAAGTATTGTTAGAAGAACTTTTTCACACATGCAGATGAGACACAGCTGTTTGAGCTTATAAAATAACACAATTAGAAAAGTTTCTTTCGCACAAAAGTGCAGAATTTCATGTGTGTCCTACTTAAAATGAAGAGCATTCGCGATACTTTTTATTTTATTCAGCTTTTATAAATGGAAATATCACAATGCAACTTTATTTTTTAAAAATATTTATAACAGACAGCAGATGCCTAATTTTGCATTTTGGGTTCTTTAGTAAAAAAAAATGTGTTATGTGTCTCATTCGGATGCTTTTGGGTTTAGTAGCGAATGCTTCGGTGTCCCTGTACTGACGGGCTCACGGAGCGACTGGTCACAGAATGTCATCGTTGACTGTTACAGAAAGGGAAAAAAAACAAAGCTTCAAATTACAGGAAAGAGGCACTGCATTAAAGAACAAAGGAGATCGATGTCAGTACATTAATTTTATGCGAATGAAAAAAAAAAAATCAACTAATTAAAATTGATTACTGCTGCTTCGTAAATGTGTTTCTGAATTAAATTATTGTATGAAAACATTTTGACCAATGGAGGAGCTGAGGAAGTATCCATTACTGGATTGCAGCTGAGAAGGAGCTGCAGTGTTTTGTGGTGGCTAAGTAGTTTGCTGCGCTCCTCTGTGCCTCCCCCCTCACCCCCCTGCTGCTAAAGTGGCCAGGGGTGAATCTCGGCTGACCCTCATCTCTCAGACTCATGGTTTTGGCCTTTTACCTGAATTAAAAGGAATTTGCGGCCTCCGTAAACATTTCTGTCCGTATCGGGTGAAAGCGAGTCGCCGCTGATGAAGATGTTGTTCTTTCGGCTCCGGGGGAGCCCTGGAGGGGCTCTCGGCACCCTGCTGGGGATGACCTTCGGTTAACAATCATTTGTCTCGCTGGTTAAGCGGGGGCATCCGGGGGTCGACTCGGTGACAGCTCTGCCTTCTGATCTTCTGATTCATGCCGCCTTTTTTTTCTCTGAACAGGATTTTTTTCAGGGTTAAATAACAGGTTTATCTCACATAAAACTTCAACGGTTATCTGTTTATTTCCATCCACCTGTCAGCGTTTTGGCGCTTTTACAGCGTCTTCATACCAATGTTTTTTTTTGTTTGTTTGTTTCTTTGAATGACCAGTTTCTGTTTTTCTGCTCCACCAACTCATCTGAGCTCTGATATGGAAATGTTGAACGGAAAACATGTCCGGTGCTAGCCATGGTCTTTGTGTGTGTGTGTTTTTTTTGTCTTTTTACCTTGGTTTCCGTTTACCAGCCTCCCCGTTTCAAAGATGCAGAACCAAACTGTGTGTTTGATGTCAGGTTTTTGCAGCCTTCACATGGCTCTTAAAGTGGCAGCCATGCAGCGCTGCATGTTATTTTTAAACCATCGCTGGGCAAATGTCAATGAAGTTTTCCATGACCCCTTTTTCATCTGTTGAATCGTTGACCTCTTAATTGCAAAAGTTACAACAATTCGACTGACCGCTCTCAGAGATTAAAAGACAAAGGGAAAGAGCGCAAGTGTGGCATCACTTACTGTAACCTTATCAACACTTCGAAAACCGAAAGTTAATGAGCCATTGTTTCACCAATCCCGTCTTCCTTTTTTTGAGGTCTTGTTTCAGTCGTGGGCGCTCGTGCTAGCGTCTTTGTGAGTCACCTAAAATACAGGAAGGTAACAGTCGTTTCAATCGTACATAGAAAAGATCGAGTCCTCATCTGATTTTCTGTTGTCTGTCAGGGTCGATAGTTTCCTACAGCTCCTCTCATGAGACCCCGCTTCCTCCTCTAAAGGTCACGATCATAGTGGGAAAGATGTTACAATTAGAAGGACACTTTAAAAAGATTAAAAAGTGCTGTTAGCCGCATCAAGGAAACACAATAATGGCATTAAAACTTTCTTTCTGGCCAGGGTCTGGTATCACAAAGGCTTCCATTTAAGTCATTTAAGACGGCCGCCCCTCACAGCAAAGCATCTGTGGAAGCACCAAATTAATATAGAGCTTCATTTTTCGACCCTCTCTCACTTTCTCTCACTTTTGGCCCTCCTGATGTGTGTTTGGGGGGAAATTTGAGACCGGCCTAATGTAATTTTTGCTCATGTCTATCAGTCTGTTATTATATCAGGGGCACTTCTCCACAAATGTACAGACCAGGGCAATTTGGAATGAATTGATTCACACTAAGGGTGAATCCTATACTTACTAATGATTTCCTTTTAGCACCTTCATTGCGTCCTAACACCCAACTTAAGGTCTGTCATGCTCTCTAAATGTCTTCATTACTAAAGATAATGTGTACTATGTTTTCACGTGGAGTAGATGACAGAAACGGGGGAGTCAGGAATCATTTTTCATGGCAGAAACTTGTTAAAACTCGAGTTGTTCTCTGTGAGGTTAAGAATATTACAAAAAACTTTTAAGGGATAATCAGACACAGGTCTAAAGGAAACAGCTTAACCTCTAGCCAAAAGTAAATATTGCGAAGAGCTGAATTGGTTTGCATTTACATCTGTTAAAATTAAATAAATAAATTAAATAAAAAAAAAAACAATATGTGAAATTGGATAAATTTCATTGAAATAAAGTTAAATGCTTCTGAATGTCAAGAATCCAACTGCTGAGGCCTGGAACCAGCTACAGTACATCCATATGTCTTTTCCTTTTGTATGTGGTAGTTAAGTGCTCTTGCTAGTTACAGCAAATATGTACAACTGGTTACATGGATTCCCTCAGGCGTCCAACCATGCAGTTCGAACATAATTGCGTTTTGCCCTCATTTCTCACAGTTCAAGGTATCACAATGGTAATTTTCAGGCAAGTGCAGTGCAAAGTCTTGTCCAATTCAAACTCAATAACATGGCTGTAATCTTGTCCGTTCATCAACTCCACTCTCTTTAAGTGTGTTGGTTAATGTTATCTCTTCCTATGATTGAGTTTTCACCTCTTTTTCCAGCTTTACCTGACACTCTATTGGCTATCTGGTTTGTAAAGATTATTGCTCTTAATACGGAGCACTTTGGTGCATTAGCAGTCAGTGCTTTACCGAAGCGTTGAGAAAAAAGACTAATTGTTGTTCAGAAAAGATATTTGTCCCGTTAATTCAAGTCAGGAAACTCCTCATTTCTAGTGTTTACTTTTTTTACACTCCCAGTCCTTTTTTTTGTATTGTTAGGCATCCCAGTGCGTTAAAAGCTCAGCTGTATGCTACCCAACACTATAACCGGTCTGATCCATAAGTCAATAACAAGACAAGACTGAAACCTGCACAATGTGGTTATAATTGATTGAGATGTTGGGTGGAACTTGTGCGAAGCGTCTATGTCATCTGCTAAGAAGTGCACTTTTCTCTCTCTGAAGATCTACCACTGCAGTTTTAACCAAATGGACATTTGCTTCATTAATGTGCCGCTGAGCTAGCCGCGGTTGTTACCAAGACGCCGATTAGCATTGACACAACTTCTTGACAGTGTTGTGTTATTGAAATTTTGAGGCCACGCAGACACGGTCTGCTCATTCAGCATATTCCTCTTCTATTAGATCATCGCCTCTCACAGGGCCCACATCACTCTGAGCAAATATTAGAAGAAGATTTTACTGTCACCCAGTCTTGTTGGCTTTAGTTGTGTATCTTTTTGTTTTGCGTATCTCTTTTGGCATTTGACTCTATTTCCGATTTCAATATTCATTTACTTTCTGAGCTGTGTTTGTCTCCGAAAAGAAGATTTCCCGCCACGCCTCGCTTTCTCGTCTCGGACAAGTTTCAATTGCAAATCTTTTGGACTGAAACACGTTCATCTTATATGCAATGCATTACCCAAAACGAATTACCACCGGCAGGACTCTCAATCACTTTGCGTCTTT
>CAAE01014991.1:2819169-2885161 GCA_000180735.1 Tetraodon nigroviridis | reverse complement strand
ATTCTATTGACAACCAAGACATGTTCCTAATCGACTGTTGATCCTCTCAAATGCGATAAAGCCTCATTGATACAGAAATGATGTCATGCTTACCCCTTTTTTCTCCTCAGTTTATGCTTTGTCAGAAACTCCACCGAGCCGGCCTGCTCTTAACGCACTTTAGGGCTCGTGAAATATTTATGACACTTTAATGCACATTTATTTTGAAAAGTTGGAGCCACAGTGGATCTAAACAGGAGTTCCTGATTTGCATGAGCCCGTTGGTGTGAGCGCATGAACGAAACCCTTCAGGGAAGGACGCTGTAGTCATGTCATACCTACCTGTGCTTCCCTGCGTCTGATCTTCTTTTCAGGGGTGTTTCTTAGATGTTTGTGCATTTGTGACTGATTTGATTCTATAGATCTTCTCTTTTTTTATATTAGATGCACACTTGTTGATGAACAGAGTGAAATTACTGATTTTCTGATTCATAGGATAAAACCTTGTACCAGGTGTAAGGTAATGATAGATTTCTATATATGCCTAAATACAGAGTGGTGAAGACACAGGTTGGGGTTTTTTTTTTTTTTTGTCTTGTTACTAATTTTAATGTCTCCATCAGGCTTATTTGGCAATCCTTTGTTGTGTTTTCATGATGATTATTTCATCTTTCCGCTTTGATTTTAGTGCTTAAATAAAATATGTCATTCATATTAATCATGCATCATCTACTTTCATCATAAAATTGGCCCAGCCTGCACTAAAGAACAGCTTATGTTGAATCAATTTTCATTATTTATCGCTTGTCTTTGTTGAGTAGAACAGAAAATATGGAACTTTTAATTGCGCATTAAATTGTAATATTGGCTTTAGAGAAACCCCGGTATATGAGCGCTTTTTTCTTGTGTCTGCTCCACGGTAGCTGGTCCCGTTGAGCACAGCCTCCTTTCTCAGGCCTGTGTTTACTATGTTTATCTCTCCTTCACTGGTGCGATGATGACATTGCTACTTCATGTACTTTGCCCAACCAGTCAAACACAAGTGCACAAGTTAGGTTTTAAGAAAATCCTAATGTTCTACTAACTAACCAAAATGAATGCCCAATGCAGTTTAAAATACCAATTTTCAATTTTGTGTGTGTGTGTGTATATCCTTTTAACTTTTTGCCCTCGAACCTCCTCCTCCTCCTCCTCCTCCTTCTCCTCCTCCTTCTCCTCCTCCTTCTCCTCCCACAGTCAGCACATGGTTAGCTCTTAATTTCTAATACAGTTTAATGTCATATTTATGTAAATTCTTGTGGATTTTATTCTATATTAACAGTCCGAAATGTCAGAGCACACATAAAATGAAACAATACCATCACCCAGTAGAGTAGAATTTAAATTGGATTCCTCTTGCTGCCACTACTTACGCTGGACAGCTGATGAAGGGGAAAATAGGGCCGACTTTGATTGCATGTTGCAGAATCTTTACACAATAATCTCGCTTCGCTGTATTATTTCCCGTGCACGTTTGCGCCCTAATCTGCCTCTCTGCAAAGGGTGCCGCTCTAGTTACACATGCTCTTTTTTCTAAAGGGATCTTAATAGTCTGGTTTATTTCAATATTTATTGGAAAAATAGGATTTTCTGTTTTCCTCTCAACTGTCAATTCCACAGTTTGAATTGGCAATTATGCAGTCCAATATTTGGAGTGGCACTTCTCCAGTCTTTGTTCAAACAACTGTCTAAAATATTGAAACTTTGTCACTTAGATGTAATATAAACCAGAATTTTCAACCCAGACCGTTTTTTTTTTTTTTGTTATTGTTGCTTTTCCTTCAGCGGGAGCAGGCAAATGAATGCTGCCTAAATCCATCTTGAGGCAATTTATCTTGTTCAAGATTAGCAAAATTTTATAGTGTTTGACTAAAATGTAATGCCTCATCTAGTGAATTGTGCCATCTTTGTTCTCTACAATTAAGGTCCCATTAAGGCGCCACCATTTAGCCCAGACAATTAACGGTTACACACATAATTACAAAAGAAAAATTCTTTGGACAAAGTCAACAACATTTCCTGGCTTTTAACATGTCACTTTGACCCTGGCCGTGCCGCCGTCTAAAAAGGCAAACGCCAAGAACCTTCCAGCGCCATTGTCGCACGACGGGTAAATTCGGAGAAACGGGTTCAAGACATTCTCTGTCAGTGACACGTGAATGATGGCTCGACTTCTTTTTTATACCTTGCCAGTTGTTATTGAGTTGAATAAATAATGCTAATAGATTTCACCCTGAGTAGAGGTCCGGGTCCGGGAGGTCAGCCGGAACACAGGTAGGATGCTGGTCTATTACCATACCTGCTCTGAAGGTAAGGGGAAGGATGAGCTTCATCATCCCCGATATTAATAGAATGCCGTTTTTAAGTAGGGTTAGGCGGCTCACCTCTCGGACAAAAATGACAATGACCAAGGCCTGTGTGGATGGTGAAGGGATTGATGTGGTTATAAATTACTCCACGGCGCCACCTAGCCTAGGCCTTGCCTACTTTGTCATCACTACAAGGCGATAAAGCAGGGAAATGAGAGCAGAGCCTCCTTTTTAATACATAAATGAATACTCTATGAGAGTGGTCATTATTTAGGTCATTCCCTCTTTTTTCCTGGGCAGTTGTGGTGACACACTCTGACGAGCACAACACGAGAAACAAGAAGTTGTACTTTCAATATCCACGGACCTTCCTCCCTATGACCCCGACCGTGGTTTTAATGCCATATTTAAAATGTAAGTAATTTTCACCCAAGGGCAATTTGATAATTCAGACCAACAGTGGAAATAACTCTTGACTACACCTTTTACCACCCAAAATATTTTAGTAAGCAATTTTTATAATTGGCTGTCCAGTTTAAGTGCTGACCCATAAAGTTCAGAATTGCCAGAATTGGAAAAATAGATTTAATGTAAGAGCCTTGCTCCCTCTTTGCCCTTAAAAAATAGCCAAGGAATACGAGCTGCAGAAAATAGAGCTGTAAATAACACGACGAGCAATGGGTTTTCCTTTAAATAAATACCGATCAGGTTTATGTTGAAAGACAATAGAAAACGTAGCCCAGATATGCAGTTTACAGTATTTATAGCTGTAATATCGAGGTGCCAGCACCGTAATTTCATGCCCCAATGAGAATGGCAAGGTCAAAGCAAATGCTTTAGCTGAGCATCTGCTAATACGGTGACTCATAAACAGGCACTGTGTGTATCAGGTGCAGCAAATAATACAGTATAATGAAATACAGAATAGCTTTCCTTTATTGTTTTTTTTTTTTTTTTACAATGTCATCATTAGGTATAATTTATTTCTTTTAAAAAAATTCATCTCCACACAGGGCGATCTCAAATGGGGGTCCGGGGGCCTTCCTACGGGGGTTATTTCACAGGTTTTGGAACCCGTGATAAATTTTACACCTCCTTCTTTTTCTTTTCCTTTTATATGTAAAACTCACCTCCACCTTGTTTGCTGTTTGTGCGGATCTAAGGCTTCTTTCATTCGTCGTCTTCACATAGAGTGCAGCAAGTTACCAAGCGGTAATTTGACTAGAAAACAGCATTCGGGATTTCCATGTATTTTATTTTAATGCAAAGGCTGCATAATTGACATCAAAGATGCAGTTTGCCATTAAAATGTACATACATTAGGCTTGATAGCAGCCTGAAAATGAATTATTTTGGATTTAAAAGGCTTTGGATTTCAAGGTGAAAGAGAAACCGTGAAGTGTGTTTTTGTCTCCTCTCTTTTGGTGCCACTGAGACCCTGGCCCTCCTCACTCAATAGTCTGCCACCGTGTAGTCTGCTGTGGTCAGATGAATCAGGAGTCCAGGGACACATTATTGCTTTTTTGACGCTGCAGAAACTGGGCACGTGGCGCTCGCCACTTCCTGGCACTCAGGCCCCGCAGCAGAGGACAGGCCAGCCAGCCTTTGCCTTCAATTATTCGACCATTTTCATGGCCGCCTAAAGTCCCCGGAGCAGTTGGATATTGTGGTGGGGGCAGGGACCCTCTCGAGGTGTGAGCGGTGTGGTAAATCATCCCAGCAGTCTAGAACTGTACGTACATAGAGAGGTTATGGTGTCAGAACCCGTTTGAGCTAGTTACACAGGTTTATAATGGTGGCCAATCTCATGAATAGAAATTTCTGTTCTGCTCCACTTTCAGTGTCAGTTGCAGAAAATGTAGGCTTCCCCCCCCCCCCCAAAAATAATAAACACCCTGTCTAGCCATCTAATGTAGAGTTTTTAACGCTGTAAGTATGGAGCTGTAATCATTTTGCTGGTTTTAGACTACAATGTTCATAAAGACGAGGCTCAGGGCCGCATATGGAGCCTGAAATAAAATCCTTTCTCACCACAAAAGGATGTGTTAATATTAGATTTTTATTTTATCTCCTCCCTTCTGATTTTCCATCAGGGAGCCTTTTGCAATTTAATCATCACTAAAATCATTAAAAAGATCTGAAGATTAAATTATATTGGCATTTGCAAAATTATGTAATGCATTTACATTACAATGAAGAAATTAAAATAATGCATTTTAGCCGTCTGCGGTGTTTGAAATCTCCACATGGGAAATATAACTGGAGAGGTGGACAGACTCTTATTTTCTTTGCCTTTGGTGGCACTTAATAGGCCATGGAGTTTTAGATTTCATTGTCTGAACCTTTTTTTTTTTTTTTTTTACACATTATCTTCCTGAGATGGAAACCCTTCAAACCGGAACTCTCAGTGGGCTCTCCAAATTCTGAAATGAAATTGTGTTTTAAGAAGAGGGGAAAATTGAATGGACTCTTTTTTAAATCGTACTTTAAGCTTGTGGGGGGCTTTGGGTGTATTACCGGATATGTCGTGCCCGAAGTTTGCCATTACCAGCAGCCATCAGGAGCAGCGCTAAGGACTGTCTTTGTTTCAGGGCTGACAGATGAGGAGGTTCAACTGGCCATCCAGCACTCAGGCAGCACAGAAGAAGTCCTCCCCTTGACCCCTGTGGGGCTCCCACAGCCAGTCCACGCAGCTCAGCTGGTTCCAGTTCCACACAGTGAGTCACCATTGAGGGACGCCACCCTCTTATTGTTCGTAATTAAAACCCACTCAGCACAGGTCAAACTGTTGTTTTACAGATATAAAAGACATTTATGCTGTTCAAAATGTTTGAATGCAGATTCAGGTAGCATGGCGAGCCTCTTCCTCCTCTGTTTCGAGGGGTTTTTCATGCAGCTAAGACCCCAGACTTCAGCTTGTATCTTTATTACCTCAGGAGGTTATGAGTGCTGTCCACTGATTTACCAATGCAGAATGAAGTCCGCGTAATGCTTAACCCACATGACAATGATTCCAGATGTATTCCACCCTCATTTATTACCACACTGTCCTTGACTCCGCTGGCATCTCATGTTTTGTAATGAAAGTGATGTTGATGGGATGGCCATGTAGTTAGGGAGACTCGTGGCTCTCCGTCCATAGTGAAGGTTTTATATCAAAATGGCTATAAGGGAGCTGCATAATGAGGTGAGAGCGGGAAGTCTTGTATGGGGGGTCATGCTGAAAAGAGGGGGCTACCTCCCTTTGATGTCCTTGTTATGGGGACGGTGCACAGAGACCTGCATCCATCTCTGTCGGAGTAATGGATACTCTGATCTCTATTTCCACGCGGTAGAAGGACAGGAAGGCCTCCACTGAACCCAATAAATTTGAGAGGAGATTGGAAAAACGGGGGATGGAGACTACAGTTCCACAGCTTAAGTGACCAAATAAAAAAGGAAGATGGCAGAGTGGAAGTGGTCGAGGAAAAAGGGAGAGACAGAGAAAGAAGAGAGAGCCTAAACCGCGGGGAGGGGGGTTCAAGTGGAGACCCCTCTTGATACAGTGAGGCTCATTCAGGGTCAACCATCTGTGCCAAGGACTTCAGGCCTTTCAAAAGACGGTATTCTGGGATAGCTGACAATCTATCGCAGCTATAATGTTGATGAAGGCCCAAATTTATGTGGTTACCATATGGATGTTGAGGAATGATTCAACATTTTTGATACAAAAGGTTACAAGTTCATGCCTGAGTGCTACAGAGATGATGAAGCCTGTCCTTGGGTGAGTGGAGTAAAATAGCATTTAAAGGGAAAATTGGCCATTGAGTGTGTATCACAACAACAAATCGTATTAACCTTCATGAAATTAATACACTGGTTGAATATCAGATTTTTTAACTTGTGTTTTTCTGAGTAAAATTAAAGCTTTTTTTTGCTAATTGTTTGTTGTTTAGGGACATTTTTAGCTAAATGACGTATTGGTGTGGGGAATTTCCACACTGACAGACAGTTGGGCAGCCCAAATGACAGACACACCTTCATGTTATCTGCCGGTTTAAGAAAACGAAACAAACCCCAAAAAATGTGAATACACACACACATTTATAGCATTTGTATAAACTGATGGTTCAGGATGAAATAATTGTAATCTGCAGTATTTTGCATTGTGCGTTTTGATAACACAAATCAATATTTAAATAGTTACAATTTCTTTGTCTGTAGTTTTGCATTTTATTTTCATGAGTTTTTATGAGAAACATTTCATATTTTATCATAATGCAAAGCTATAGTTCCACACTGGGCAAAATAACAACTTGAAGAGCTGCCCTCTGGTGCTGGGGGCAGAATGCAGCATAGCCTGACCAAAAAGCTTAACTATGGTTTTGCATCCCATTTTCAGTATTTTCTAATATTTAAGAGGAGGAAGAGCTTATGTTCATACCGCAGACCGTCACCAGAGGGCAGAGGACAGACTGCCTTTAAAGGCTGCAGGATGGTAAACAGAAGACAACACTCACCAGTTAGTGACATTAGGACAACATATATGTTGAAAAAAGATTAAATACAAGCCTGGTGAGCCGGGTCTGGAACGTTAGTCTTATTGTATGTGAACTACACGGAAACAGGCGGGCACTCCCACCGCAGACACGTGGGGTTGACACTGTTTTGGGTCATTTAGTTTCATGTCAGGCACAGATTTATGTAGTCGAGGTGTTAGAAGTAGTATCTTAAGAATACATTTACCTGAATTAAATAAAGAGTAAATCAGATATCAGGTCAGTGCTGTGCTTTGTTCACAGTATTTATCTTCCTCTCCAGGTCCAGCAGGCTACAGATGGAGGGACTACGGTGCTCTCACCATTATTATGGTGGGCATAGCTTTTGGCTTCCATCAGCTCTACAAAGTAAGTTACACCCTAGTTCCTTTGCCCTCTTGAATATGTCTCCTTATTGACTTTGTTTTCCTGGTTGAAAGTTTGTAAGACATTATGCTCTGCATCCTTGTGTTTGTTAGTACAGCCTCTCCCTGATATTACTTTTAGATTAGTATGCTTAGCAAATGCATCTGCTTTATGATTAATATGATTGAGCAGGGGAAGGTGTCTGCGGTACACAGCATCACTCAACTCTTGTTGTTAAACCCACCTTGTTTCATGTCAGAGAATGAGCTCATCTGAACTCCTTTTCAACTTCCCCATCACTGCTTTTCTCAGATATGTATGCATCCATTTTTCCCTTCAAAAGAATTAAGTTACTAATGCAGCACAACAGCCATTTTTGACATCCTCTACAAAAACATCAGCCTGGTTTTTAACAGGCTTAGCAGCCCTCGAACATAAGCTCACAAGGCCTCTTTTCCCCGGTGATATTAATCCCACAGTGGTTGTTAGCCGCAGACTGAGTGGCATGTGGAAGCCATTACTCTCATTTTAGAGCAGCACAGGACATCACCAGTTCTCCTTTTTATGTGTACAAGAGAAGAAGAGAACATAGATCACGTACATGCATATCTGTCCACCTGACCCTGTCTGCCTTTCACAGTGTTGCACATGCACAGCTCCTCCACTTCCTCTGCCCCTGCAGCCTTCCACTGCGGAAAAAACATGCCCCTCAACTCCACTGTTTCTTTCGTGCAGCAGTGTTTACCAGCCACTGGTCATCTGGGAATCGGGATTCCCTGGCGGGACGGCACAGGTTGCTGTCATGTCATTGGCAGGAAGCGCCAGTCGCACCATATGCCCAAGCTTCTGCCCTCACTTTATTTATGTTATGGCACACCTTGTAAACAGCAGACTCCCAGCAGCCCACTTATTAATTACCACGTGTTGACACTCATTTAATCTTTTTCTCTAAAAAGTGTTTATTACTTGCGATGGTGTGGCCGCGTGCCACCTTGGCTGGAGAAATACAGGCGCAGGCGGCAGAGTGGCTTTAAGCAATGAAGTAATCTTTATGCAAAGTCGAAACTACCAAGATTAGCAGACGTTCAATGAATGACAGAACAGGCCAGCAAAGCCAGCCTGGATGATATGCGTGTTGATATATCTTTAAAGAGATCGGCTTCAAACACATTTGGTTAATGAAACAAGAGTCATGTGCTGACAAACGCGCCGGTTTTATTTTTTAGCGGATAAAAACATCTTTATTTTTCTGTCCATCCTACTACCGTTTTGGTAGAGTTGTTTATTTAGCGGCACAGAGACAATATTATTGCATCACATTTGGAAAATGTCTACAAGAGTAAATTGTTGCAATATCCACTTTTCTCATTTGTTAGATTGGACAACAGTTTTGTGCACATGTACAAGAATCGGATTCTTGAACGCTCTGCTGCAAAAAAGCTTTAATCTAATCAACTCCGTAAGAGAATCAGGCATTTGTCCAGAATAACAACCAATATGAGTATGGTACAGTGTCGAAGGCCACGTCTGCTCTCATCTTTCTGCCTCTTCCTGGCAGAGAGAAGTGTAATATTGTGCCATGCTTTTAATTGCAGAAATACATCCTTCCCCTCATTATGGGCAGCCGAGAGGACAAGAAGCATCTGCAGAGGATGGAGAACAACATTGCAGCAATGAGTGGCACACTGACACAGACAGGTGAAGATTAATATCTTCATCACTTTCTCCCTCCTTAACATTTTCACCTCATTTATCTGTCGCCAAAATCGGGGGGCCCTGCACGTTTTTAACAAATGACGCCGCTGTCATTTCGCTTTAATTTGAAATTGCTTGTTTACTGTCAGGCTCGGGCTCAATTAATTACGTTTCGCTGAAAAGCTCTTAACCTCGGAATATTAATGAGGAGTTGGGAAATGACAACTTTCCCCCCCCCCCCCCACCACCCATCCTTTTTTGCAACCCCACCACCCCCACCATCATCACCATCCACCCTCTACTTCCCCCATAGGTGGCGAGAAAGTTCATTTTAATTTTCCGGGCGTGCATATGTGTCTGTGTGTGGACGCGCGTGTGCGGACCGCTGCTGCGTGGCTTCTGGGCTCTGCGCTGGCCCTAGTGTGATTAAGTGCACCGTGACAGGTGCAGCTCCCATGTTGGACAGGTGAGGAATCTCAACCTGGCTGTCAGACTCGGAGAGAGGGGAATGAGAAGTGGCTTTCTGAGCTCTTTGTCGGTATAATTAAAAATCCAGAGAGGCGTAAATGAGAGAAGCAATTTGAGAAAGTTTGGTCTTGTTAGCGTTGGTGTTGGACTGCAGTTTGTCACTGTTGAAAATAGATGGCCTCAGTTCAGAAAAGTGTGTCTAATCTCCACGGGGGTCTCAGGAAAAACTGGTTTCTTTTTTCTGGAAGGCTGCTCATCCCGACCGCTCCCAGCAGCCACCAGAAAAGAGACGGAAATGCTTCCTGGACAGGTCACAAGTCCTTCTCACACACCTGAAGGTGTTTAGGTCTGTACTTCAAGAGGAAACCAGGGGAGAACAGGAAACCTCCACACAGAACCGCCCCAAGCTGCAGTCAGTATGAGTTCTATGCAGCATGTTGACTTTAAATAAAAGAAAGCAGAGGCACTAAAGATTATTTTCCCACATGAAAACATGTTGTCGTTTGCTTAATTTCTCTGTGCATTTTAGCAAATACGATCATGCCTTTTGCAAACAGACAAAATAACGAGTTTAAACAAAAGCGGCCTTTGTTTGATTGTCTCTGCATCACCAGCAAAACAAATAAAGTGTTTGCCTTCACAGCACCTGACAGAGATCATTATAACATACCTGGAAAATATCGCCGCTGTTGTATCGAGTCACACCCGTCCCTTTGTTTTCAGGTTGACTTGGGCAGACGCAGGGTAGCATCTGCACGCAAGGTGTGCCAACCTGAATCTGATTAACAAATTAATGCTCTTTTATGGTCATTTTGTCCCAACTATGCAAACACATTTCCTCTGGTTATTACACCCGTCTGTTCTTGCTCGACTTATCACTTTGTGGAGATTTGCAAACCCTGTTTTGTTTGTCGGTAACACCAGGATGTGAAAGCCTCCAGTTGATGTCGCTTTAAAAGGTGTGCTGTACTCCACCGAGGACAAAGGCAGGTCTTCTCTTCAGTCATTGTAAGAAACTAATTTGCTATGACTGCAGTAGCCAAGGTGCTGTTACAGTTAATGACTGTTGTAGTTAACAGTTTGGGGAGAGGGGTTGCAATTACGCCGAGAGTTTTCTCCTTCTGCTTCCCCTTTGTCTTGCTCCTCTTCCTCTCCCTCACTCTCTCCTTGCTGCGCTGAGTAATAGCGACCGCCTGCATCAGTGCTGCCAATTGCTTGAACCCCCCTTTTGTTAAAGTTCATGTATTTTTCTAGCGCTGGGTGCAATGAGGTGATGTTTCCTTTTGAATGAGGAGCACATTAGTCCCTCTCACCAGCACAAGCTTGAGAGCAGGGGGCCTTGACTCCCATTATAATTCGCCTACAACTTCACACAGACAATTAATGAATGGATCTTGGAAGTACTTCAGCTCACCCAGGCTGTAATGGAATTGTGCGGCTGTTTGGACACTCTTTGACAGCGGGAGCCATATTGGCGGCCAGCTGGTCATCACGGAGGCAGACAGGGCCGGACATATGTAGTGTACATTACGCCGAAGTGTTTCCTGAATAATTCACTGAATTCACAACGCGCATCCTCTGCAGCAGCTGTAGGCATCACCCGTCATCCTGCCGCCGATTCATGCCCGGCCAGAATCATCGACTTCATTATTCTTGGCCTCGTATCTGTGATAAACGCAGCAAGGCATTTCTGTCAAGAACCCCGGCGGTGCGGAGAAGTCAGCTCTGTGGCCAGACTGCTGAAGTGGCTGAAAAGTGGTGCCAGCGGTAATTGAGGAGGCACAACTTTACAGGCTGGCGGACTGACCCAGACATCTGGATAAGCTGTTCCACGGTGACGTGGGACAGAACTAATCGGGGACTTTTTTTGGTTTAGCGTGCACACCCTGTCATAGAAACACCTTTATTTAAGCCAGGATGGCTGCACATTTTTATTTTTTAATTGCTCTTCTCATAAGGCCGCTCACAGTCTGCATCTCAAACAGAGCTTTAGGCTCCAACTGTTTGCTTTTTCTTCCCTCCAAAAATAAGTAATCTTGCTCAAACTCATATCCCACAGGATTCTGTGAGTATGAAAAGATCAAGCATTTCAGCACCCCACCCATATTGATACAACTCCACCCATTTAAATACAGGTGCCACTACAAGATATTAGCTTCTTTGAAAGATCAAATATTCTGCGTGTGTGTATGTGTGTCGGTTTTTCAAAAGAAACACAGCCTTCGCGGACAGGCTCTACCTTTTGTCTCGGCCCGAGTTAATGCGAGAGGAAGGTTCTCTACATCCCGTCCAGCCGGCTGCAGCTCAGGCTTTTAACCATTGGCCTGACAACCTCAGCAGCGGACCGCCGCAATATCTGTTGATGTTAATCCTATTAGGCTTGATTTAACACTTTACACGCCCATGATTTATATGAATGTTTATTGGTTTTCTGTAATATAATCAGCTCGGGGAAACTTAATGCGTTGTTTGGTAATACACGCGTGACTGGAAGCAGGGGGCAACAAACTGTGCCCAGTGTTATTTGAAATCATACACCCTCGTCCAACACCAACACTTGAACTAATTCAATCTTCAAAGTCCATGGAAAAAGAACAATATTTATTAGGATTAGGGGGGACATTTTGTCTGGCAGCCTCCTCCCAAATGAGAGGCTTGTTTTTTCCTTTGTTGATCGTTTGAGGATTTAAGATGCATTAGAAGGCAGTGTCTGGGTGGATAATGGAAGGTTAGAGACTGTTATTTGATTTAAGTTCAGGCACTAGAGATTAATATCTCCATCCTATTGCCCCCCCATCTTGCACCCTCTACCCTCATTGCCTCGGACCAAAAAGCTGCGACTTAAGTTACCGGGTATTAGCTTTGATTACAATTCTAGGAGGACGGCTTTGTTCATTGACACAAGTTTAGTCTCATCGACTCTTGTTGTTTTGTTCTGTAGGAAAGCGTTGGGTTTTGTGGCATCAAACATTTTAACAATGTTTTAACTCTTCTCCCTGCAGTAAGTCAGCTGCAGCAGACCCTGGTCTCCATCCAGGAGCTTCTGGTCCAGCAGCAGCAGAAGATCCAGGAACTCAGTCGGGAACTGTCTGCAGCTGAGGTAACACACTCAATCACCTAAACACACTTCAACAGCTCTAAATGAATTTGAGATGAAAAAATACACAGTAGTTTTATTATTATGGTTTTTTGGGGGAATCTGGGGTGTTTCTGACGAGTTCAAAAACAAAGTTACTCATCGTGGACGAGGGATCAAAGGGGTGCTCGAGGCCTCTCTGCGGAAATCTCTCAGACATGCCCAGAGTCATAACTACCCAAGACGACCCATCACGCTGTATATCATCAGAACACTAACTGGGGAACAGCACAGAGCATCTCATCATGGAACCATAATCTTAACCACATTGTCGTTTCTCCTCGTCACGAGTTTTATAGGGAGTGTTTATAAACTGCTCTGATTTTTAAACCTTGAGTTGAATCAGGCAGAGCGATTGTTCTCGAAACTTATGTGCTTGGGATTAAATGTTGCTTTTTATACCGCCACCCATAAATCGCTTTATGATCTCGGGGATCTAAAAAAAAGAGGCCTTGGAAGAGACAATCCTAGCCAATGTTTTATGTCCTCAGCTTGTTAACCACATGAGTGTTTCGCTGTAGCATCTGGATATCGCAGGAAAACATATGCCGACACATCTGCTGCAGCACACACCAGTAAGAGCAATGCGAGTCTCTTCCTGTGATGATCTTTGTAGATGTCAACAATGGTAGATTTTGGGAAGTTTCAGGTTCTCAGTCCACCATGTTAACCAGAATTCACCGAGAGCCAATAACAGTTTGATTTGGGCTTAGAACTTCTGAAAGTTTTCTTGTTAGGTCCACTGAACAAGTGAGTTGCTTTCTGCAAGAAGGTGCACAGGGTTTGTTCCTTTTCATTTGTCATCTCTAAATTAGAGATGGAATTAAAAAGTGTCTACTTCATTTGGTATGAGTGCCTTGTTGGACAGCAGTCATGTATAAATGTATAATTTACATCAAAACACCCATTAAACAAATCATAAACTCTGCTTTATGGCTACGGCAGTGATCCTAAATTTTCCCTGTGAGTCGGCACATGGCCCCCTTGTCTCAAACCATGGGGGAAATTGGGGAAATTGTTTTCAGGTTCGGGCTGTTTGACGAGAAACACATGTTGGAAGCGGCGAGCTACTTATCATTTGCTGTTTGCGGCTTTAGGGGTTTGCCTCGCCACGCTGCACAAAGTGTGCCACGCTTCACAATTATACCTCTGAGCTTGGAAACGGGCTTTTTAACCTGAAACACATGGACGGCTTCTGTTTCCTCAACTGCTAGGAAAACACTTCTCGTTCTCTGGAAACCGCCCAGACTCGCGCCGTTTTTTACTGTCCCTTAGCCGGGGACCTCATTATGGATGTGGGCTCAGACAGACTGACTCACGTCCACACAGAAACACACGCCGATGATGCACATGTCTATTTCTGAAGCTCATGTCAGAGGGATAAACTCTGCCCTGCTGAATGTGTTTTTTTTCCATTATCGTTACAAATCTGCCTTTTAACTGCGTTTGCCCCGCTGTCTCGACTCACTGATCGTTCCCTTTATTAGTAGACACCACGTAGAAGATTAGAAACCGCCGCTACGCTCGCGCGAGACAAACTGCCACCGGGAAAGTGCATAAATAGAGTGAAATCAATTGCACTGTAGCAGTGTTTCCACTCAAAAACACTCCACTGGGGACTTCCTTTTGAAACTAATTCCATCATAAATATACATGCATTACACGAAAGCGTACTGTCTGCCGGCGGAGTAACTGTGAATTAATTTGCCTTCAGACACTCTTAAACAAGCCTTGTTAAAGATCTTATCTCGTTGCTAATGGTCCACAGGCATTTATCTTCATTTAGCCAGATGCGTTACCATCCTCAGCTGCTGGAGCTGATAATCTTTTTTTTTTATGTAATGTACATTTATACTGCTGTGTTTTGTTTTTTTTTTTCTTGGCAAAAGAAAACTACCACAGTCAGGCCACAGACCAGCCGGGTTCTCCATAAATGCTGGTATTTGTCATGTCAAAGGTGAGGTGCTGAGATTAGTCGTCAAGAGCATGTGGAACGAGTACATATCAAATTTTTCTTCAGCTAATTCCGTGCCTGGAAATCTTTTAGCTCATACAGCAATTAATTTGTAAAAAAGAAAGGAAGCAACAATCCAGCCTTATTATCCAGGTGCCTTAGGGAGGCGAGGGATTAAGATGGGTCTAATGAGGTGGCAGCTGTAATAAGAGTGTCTTCAGCCAGGCAGAGCGCCACCCTAAAATACTACTCCTTATCAGAGAGGTGTAGGAGTCGATAAGAGCCCCCACCTTACGGGAAAAAGAAAAAAAAATCCTCCTACCCCTCATTGCCTCTTTTTCGCTCTTCCGTGACTTCTCCTCCTCTGCCTCCCTCCTTTCACTGTAAATGAGTCTGATCGCTTTTCAGATGTGATTCAATTAATTTCTCTTAGATTTAATTACAAGCGCAAGCGTCCGAGTTATCCCTCTGCCCTCGATAGGGGGTCCACGTTTCTTAACAAGCTTCCGCTGTCGAGTCAGGAGAGTCTTAATTACAGTTTTTACTTTGCTTTTATCCCTCTTTCTCCCTCTCCTCCCTCCGGTCCCCCGTGCTCCATTCCTCTCTCTCGCGTTTGTATTTCTTGTTCAGGACTGTGAAGCGCTAGCAATTATGCACATCAATAGTTTTGGGCCCGAGACCTTTAATCAGCACACAATGTCCTGACATGACGCTTTGTCACAGGTCACCTTTGTCTACAACAGATTCATTAGAGGAAATGAGGAAGTTCTCCCTTTAAAGAAAAATCCTTTGCATCGGCCGGTCCTGTGAAAACCAGCTACTCTGTCACGGTGTTTTTCTTTTGTTGAACGCTTTTATGTTTCTGGAGTACAGTGGTGTTTCTCATGCAGTCACCCTTTTGGCACCGTTAGCATTTGTCACATGATGAGCTGAGTCACACCTTGATTGGCTGTATGTGAAGGTACTGGCAGGTAAATGGTCACGTGGAAATCGCCCCGTCAGCAGCTTAACCTGTCGATTTACATAACACAAACACGATAATGTACCCAAAAGTTCCAATAGTCGTCTTCTCAAACTGAACAGTGGGCGTTGAACCATGTGACTGGCTTCCTCTGCTCAGCTGCGGTCCAGTTTTCTACTGTCATGTCTTTTTTAATCTCTCCAGGCTTTATCAGAACTTGTTATTTTATGGCCCCGGTCAAAGTCCTGCCTATCCCTAAAAAAAAGTGCTGCCGAGACAGATTTTTGGCACCAATTTGCCTTTCAAATGCGTCGGACTATTTCACGGCACACCGGTGCGTGCGATAACACACGCCTTTGATGAAAGACAAAAAGAACAAAACAAAGTGCTAAGCTATGGTCTGCCTTCCTGAATGTGGCCATTGTTGAAGATAAAGTCATTATCCAAAACGCTGGACGCTGCTCTGATCTGTTCTAGATAGGAAAGAAAATTATGTAAAAACAGCTCGATTTGCACCCACTGGACTCTGCGCGTAGCCGAGGCCCACAAAGGTGACTGCTGGTGCACTGTTTGTCCTCTTTTCTGTCACCAGCACGCTGCAGTTGACAGGTTGCCGTGGTGACGGATGGCCCAACTGGCTTTTAGCATTTGCATTTGCCGTATTTGTTTACTTTGTAGCCGATGTCCTTTACCCTGAACAAAGCTTTTTTAATGTACTTTGTGTTGGAAAAGTGAACACAGAAGAGTTGTTGAAAAGCTCATATTGACTGTTAGCTGCACGCCACCTGAATGGCGCAGGTGTGAGTGTGTGTGTCTTAGGAGGGAGAAAGAGGAGAACAATTCCTAGTGTTTCATTTGACTGGCTTTTCTTTCCGTAGGCAGCATCTTCAACCAGCCGCATCCTGGACAACCAAACAGTTGGAGAGCTGAAGGCTGAGATCGCGTCACTGAAGGGTTTACTGCTGGGCAGGTAAAAAAAAAAAAGAAAAGAAGAAGTCATTTCAGGACCCAGAAGCCAGCATGAAGGAGGGCAGGGGTGTGTTTGTTTAAAGGCAGGAATCCGCCATTTTAAAGGCTGCAGTTCCTGGATTGAGTCTGTTTAATCCAATTAACAGAAGTAAACATCAGCTTTGACCAGATGTCCTTTTAATAACCATTTTAACTGTCACTTAATGTCACTCCTCCCTTTTTGTGGTTTGCGCAGAAACAAAATATTGGCACAAAACACAAAAAGGTCCAATGAATATGTAATACTCCAGGTAAAGGCCTGTCACTCATTCTGAATGACTGTCTGGTAGAAGTCATCTAGGAAGCTGCAGAAGTTTCATTTTACAGCAGCGGCAATGATTAAAATTCAGGTCAGGGCTGTGAGGAAATAAGAAGACTCTCAGAAGGAAGAATAATCACACACTTGATGTTTACATCTTTTTTAAAGAATCGCATTTAATTACAGGACTGTGCCTTTGTTGCAGGGACATCACCTCAGATGTGTTTCATTCACTGTTGCAGAGTTTCAGGCCAAAAACTGGAGCAGCTGTTCTCCTTTTATAAAAGCCACATATAGATGAGAAATGATTCCTGTGGCCTTTAACTGCCTCCAGATCCAGTCGCGTACTTTACTTTTTGTCAGAATCAAATTTGATCTCCTGCGCGTTAAGACCGTGGTTATATGCTGCCGAACGTCTCCTCATTGTTTCCAGCTTTGTTCCTCAATCTAGTCAGCCGCAGCCCGGCTCAGTCGGGCCCATTAGCATGCATGATTATGTATCAGTGTCCATAATGAAGCCCCAAGTAAGAGTGTACATCAGAAAACGGCGGGCGGGGATGGAAATTGCCTTAGAACTGTCTAGTTGAGCATGTTTAGTTCCCCTTGTACATTCTAATGAGTAATAATCCCTTTGTCATTTGCTTTCTTGACTCCGTCGTGACTCTCACAAGGAGTTTTCTGGCAAAGGCTGGAATCACAAAATAAAGGCTGGGTATCGCCATCTGTCTCTCCTGTAAAACAAATGATCCAAATCATCTCTAAGCCTTTTTTCCACCTTCATTACCACAAAGAGCTGAAGTCTTTACGCTTTGGAGCCCTTTTTTTTTTAAAGCTGCAGCGGATGTTAAAACTGGAATTAAGGCAAATTTCAGCGCTTCTGTTCCAGGTGTGATAAACATCTGGAGATGCGGTTCCTCCGCTGTAATTAAGTATTGAGCTCTGGGCACGGCTTTGCGCTAACATATAGACGGATGCTAAAGGTTTGTTTTTCTGACTCCTTGAGTGGTCAGTCAACGGCGATGCCACCATGGGAGGACGCTTTCACACGTCCTCTCATTCCTTCTCTGCAGGAAACAATTCCCTTCTACTCCCAGCGTTCCCAAGATTCCCTCCTGGCAGATTCCCCTGAAGACGTCCTCAGCGCCAGACTCGCCGTCTGCTAACAGCAGCAGCGACATCTCACCCGTCACTAACGGGTCAGCCAACGGCTCCCCCGTTAAAGACCACGCCGACACACTGGGAGGGCCCCTTGTTGTCAACGGAGATGGCGTGGCGGCGGGCCTCGGTGCTGCGCTGGACCCAAAGGGCCAGGTCCGCATGGAGGTGCAGGGGGGGGAGAAAGAGGAGGGGGATGCAAACCGCATGAAGGAGGAGGAGGAGGAGGAGGAGGAGGAGGAGGATGGGCCGAGCGTGCAGACAGAGGATCGGAGAGGTGGTGATGGACAGATTAATGAACAGGTGGACAAACTGAGGCGGCCTGAGGGTGCCAGCAGCGAGTGTGAGGTGGATTAAAAAAAAAAAAAAAAAAGGCCCTCGCTGGAAACGCAGCTCCCGCCTTTCTCCCACACCCGCTGACAGCTTCTGTCTCATTCCGCTCCTCTCTCTGCTCGCACTGCTCTTAAATCCACCGTCTCTGTCTGTTTCCACTTGTTTCTCGAACATCTTAATCTCAGGCGAGCCGAGCATTGAGCGTGGGCGTGAGAAGAAGCTAAACTGACAAATATTGGAGTGTCTTCTTGACACAGCTTACCTCAATTTACTTTTCACCGCTCAGATTAAATGACTACATGCCGATTCAATTACCGAGCTGTGACGTCTCTGAAAGGGTTTTAGTCATATCAGAAGAACTGAAAAAAAAGAAAAGAAAAGAAAAAAAAAAGCCTAATGCAGTTCAGCAGATTCATGGCTTGCTGCTTTTCATTTTCACGATGAGACTAGAGAAGCTGTAGCTTCACCTTAGCTTGTCCACGGTGCGTCTGTGGGTCAGGAGTCATATGTTGGTGCTCCGGTCTCCACAGAGCAGCATTAGCAGAGCCCAACCTCCCCGCTGACGGCAATAGGAGAGGACAAGCTCAACCAGAGCCGAAGCTTTTAGCCTCTTTTATGTGTCCTTTCGCATTGGTGTCAGTCTGTCAATAATTCACAAGGCCAGCGGGGTGGCATTTGGGTGAAATAAAAGCCCTGAAATTCGAGATTAGAATGTGATGACGGGCTTTGTTCTGCGGCTGGTGTCAGAGCGCTCGGAGGTGGGGGGAAGATAAATGTTTTTCCTCTTTTTCATCCAGGGCTGAACGGCGCATCGTTTGAGCCCGGCAGACGAGAAATAAAATAAAATTTAAAAAAAAAAAAGCCCAGGCCGTCTGCTGAGCCGTATCTGTGTCTCCAGCAGAGCGGCTGATTTGGTTTGTGAAGTATGTTAATAATCAAATGATCAACAAATAACAGATGTATTAGTTCATGCAGCTTGAAATGTCAAGGAGGCTAAAAGCGGAAATCTAATACAGAAAGCCCAGTTGCATTGTATTATTTTTCCGTGACAAACCCTCCGGTCCAAATTACGTAGGGCCTCCTACAGTGAGTAATCTTTACAGAAAACGGCGCCAATATTTTTGTAATTAAGCTGGAGTGAGACGCACAGGGCTGCCTTGGATGGAAGCTGCAGAAGCTCTATCTCTTTTTTTTCCAGTGTGGGGGAGGATAAAGGAAAGTTAGAAAAAAAACCACTCTGTGATTGAAAAGGAAAGTAATAAATGAATACTTGACTTATTAAATTACTCACTGTGTCTCCAGCGAAGGTGAGGCCCAGCTAACGGAGGTTAAGGCGCCGTTAGAAGGTAGACGGATGCCGGGTGTTTTTGTGGCAGTCATTTTAGTTGCAGATGTGTTGATATCACTGGATGAAAAGAGACGATAATGCTGTAAAATGAACTGTTCTTTTTTTAACAGACATGACAATATAAACTTTTTTTTCCAGTTCACCACTGTAGTTTCATCTCTGTGATCTGTTTATTTCAGTTAAAAACTGTAATAAGTTACATGTATTCTATCTCGAGGATGTTTAATATTTTCATTGTAAACCAACAAGAAATGTGGAAAGGTGTTGTCAATTTTCTTTCTTTTAATTGTGAGGTACAAGTGAGTGTATGTTCCAGAGAACGTCTGATTAAAAGTCCTGTTTTGTCTCTCTGTGGTCAAAATGATTATTTAAAATGTTGGATTCTTTAGTAAAGAATTCTTCTTTTCAGAATTAGGTCTATAGTCTTTCATCGCCAATGTAATGTGCAGCTGTTACTGTATTTACAATGACTTTTTAAGAAGGTTGACTCAGGAGGGACTTTTGGACATTTTGCTGCCTGCTCTCTGGAAAAAAAAAAAAGATATACTGACGCATTTGTTTATTCCGGTATGTTCTGTTTTCTGTCAGCAGTTCAGGCATGACATTTAAAAAGTCAGATATGGCTGAGTTAAAGGGAATATCGATTTTTTTTTCCTGTTCAGGTTGGGGCAAATGGAAAAGCTGCAGGAGCTAAAGGTAATGTGTCTTTTTCTTAGATGAAGGAAAAATTAAAGTTGCTCAAAAGCTGTTTTTTGAAGCTAGTTTTGCTGTTGACGTTCTAAACTCCCTAAATGATGTGGTGTCTCTGCCCTTTTGTAGAGTTTTGAGTTGAATACTATACTTCCTGTTTGAATGTTGTTTTGGCTCCTGCTAAAGTTGTGTGTAGATGGTGGAGATTAACAACACAATGACATCACATGTAGTCTGATGCTGATACACTGGCAGAAAAAACAAAACAAAAAGCTGTGGTAGCAGAGAAAATGAATCACGATACGACCTAAATGTCGGCACAAAGCCCTCTCTATATCTATAGTGTCTTATCCCTAAAAACATGCAGATTTTGCTTGATTGTATTTTCTATCACCTCCCCAACTCAACAATTTTGCGATTTCATCACGTATGAGGTGTATTCTAAATATTTCCATATATTGTCAAGTGAACAAATTTAATTTATCAGGGCCCGGAAGATCAATAGTGTTTCACATATTGATGAGGTGTATAAACTTCTCCGAGGTTCGATACCACATCCCTTTGTAATCCATTAACCTCTCCCTGGAGTTCAGGCAGCCTCAGATTTATAGTGACCTGCTGTAATAAATCCACTTGTACATCATTTAGCGTCTTAGGGGATTTGCATTGCATTTCTGCAGAAAACACCATCTATCCTTCACCCTTTCTAAACACCGCAAAAGTCTGGAAAAGCCTCCTTCTTTCAGAGTTTCCTCAGAGCTGGACTTCTGGGAGAGCCTCTGCCCGCCCCAGTGCAGTGATCGCTGGTCCAAAAGTGGCACCGTGCTTTTGACACCATTTGGCTCCCCAATTGGGAGCCTTCATCTCATCAATCACGGCGCTAAACAGAGAGCAGTCAATAGGATGGCGCATCGATGCGCTCTGAACTCCATTGTTCCCAGGAACTGAGCACTCAGCAGGTTAGAGGGCCCGGTGTCTCCTCGGATCAATGCAAGGGTTGTTATCTTGCTGCGGCCAGTCAGAGGGTTAGCGGGACCCGGTCTGCAGCGCGCACGCATCATTTTCACTCGGTCAAGTCTCCTTCCTGAGTCCTTGGGGGTTGATCTGAGGCCAGATTTGTGTTGTTGTTGTTGTTGTTGTTTGTTGTTGCTTTCTCATCACGCTGATTGAGGATAGTTCACACACAAACGACTCTGAGGCCGTCGGGCTCCGCCAGCATGAGGTGACACTTTCTGTACTTGATGCTGCTGCGTTGATGCAGATAGAGCTGTATTCACACGTAAAGTTTGCTATTCCACATGTAGCTGATATTGTTTGGATTAGCGGGCGTGTGTGAAAGGGCTTACTTATAACAAATGAATATCTGTGAAATTGTTATGGTTGTTTTGAGATAGGATCTGGTCCTATTAGCATATCAAAGTGCAGTTTTTGTATTTCCACTTGCTTGTGGTGGGTTTGCAGCGTCAGTAAAGAGTCTTGAGTCACCTCTAAAAGCTCTCTCCAAAAGCAGCGCCGCGCGTCTGCTGAACATGGTCTTCTTCCTGGGGAAAATGAGGACATTTGACAAGTCAAGGTCACCTGGGGGCTCTGCCTGTATAAGGCTTTGGCGTCCGGGGCCCGAGAACACGGCCATAAAGCACTTTGTCATCACTCTCTATATAAACGCTCGACAATCAAGGGGGATCACATTCCCACCCACCCGCTCTGGTGGCTTGATTTTCTCCTGGCACCATTTCAAATTCAAATGGGAAATCTGCTTTGGCGCTTTTGAACCTGAAGGAAGTGCTTTACTCACCTTATTGACAAAAGAAAAGAGGGCCGGCGGCTTCTGTTATGGGCTGTCGGAGCCGCTCTGACGTAAACATGCACAAATGGTAAAATGGCGCCACTAGTGAGGGGAGATTAGATTAGCCAGGCAGAGGCCTGTCAGCCTGCTGAGGTACTGCAGCTTCAGGCGCCGCCGAGGCAACAGGTGCAGCATTTGCAAATATTGGTGCAAATTAGACTAATCGCAGAGCGTGTCGGCGGAGCACCTGAAGTGTCGGAGAGGCGGAGCAAGCGTGACACTGTCTTCTTCACGATGAACGTGTTCCCTCTGGGATGGTCTCACCGCACGATGTTAGCAGCACCAGCCATTAGCATGACCAACGAGCTAAAGATCAGGCTTCAGCGACGCCAGCGATTGGCTGTGTCCAGCTTTGTAAATGGTATTTTTCTTTTGCTGTGCTTAGTTTAGTTGATTGTGTTTGCTAACACAATCACTGACGAAACAGGCCTGCCGCCTAGCTCGCCATCACTGCAGGAATTACAGATTGTGTTCTGTAAATATTAAGCATCAAGCAATGATTTTGCTCAATTTTTTCAGGTAGTAAACTTCATTAGCAAACTGCCTTTCAATCAACTTCTTGGACTTGGAGTGAACAAAGTGTTCCTTCCTTGGCACCGCATTTTACTCTAAGGCAGCAGGCTGCCGTTAGTTTCTTTGGTGCGGAGATTAAAAAAATTGCAATCATCATAAAACACAGTCTGGTATTTTCAATAATCAGCACATATTATTGAGCCCGTATGGATAAAAATCTACGAGGGATACGTTTCTCCTGGCCCGAAGTCTCACAGTCAGAGTCACGCATCAGACTCAACGGGTAAAGAGGGATGGTCCTGGATAAAAAAAAAAAAGAGGGGAAGGCTCCACATTCGCTGACCTTGTCCTCCAGGATTGGCACAGATGGTCACAGCGAAATACAACCCACGTTTTGATGCCCCTAGCAAGAAGGAGAGGGAGTGAAAAAAAATAATCCCAAAATCCCTCAGTGGACACTCAATGTCTTGTTTTGGAGGGTCTGCGGGACTCACAGAATTCTTTCAGTAACACAAACCCACAGTGAATGATGGACATTTTCTATTATTAGCATCCTCAGAATCTTCCCAACCTTTGCTTCTTCCATGCTACAAATATCACATTGCTGATGTATTCCATATTAAATTACTGAGTTTTACCCGAGCGGGGCTGTGCAGTGTCTGTTATCAACAACCATAATGTGGAAGATTAGCGCACACATGACGTCCACCTGTTGCCCAGCTCTCTTTTATGAAGGTCACAGCTGTGATGGTCAAACCGGTCTTTTTAAAGGCCTGTAATGTTTGTGGGACAGGGAGCGCAGAGACTTTGCTGCTCCGTTTTACAGAAATACACGTGACATTGTCAGGCTTTAACTTTAAAACAATCCAGCAGCCAAAAACAGCACTAACACTGCACTGACCACTGTTCTTTTGGATCACATGACAGTTAAAGTTAGTTGTCTGTGTCACATGCTGTGTCCTGTAGATAAGATCTGATGTGCGTATTGATTCAGAAGGATGGAAAATTATTACAGCAGGTTATGAACGTGTGTGTGTGTGTATTTCTGCCAACAAACAATTGAAAATTCTGGTACAAAGTTTTCTCCCATCAGACAAAATCACATTTTTCTTGTTCATCCTGTCAGCCTAAAGGCCAAGTTTTGTTTTTTTCCCTTCTTTTTTTCTTCAAAATGACCTGCTTCCTCTCAGACTTGAGTCAAATGAACGAATGTAGATTTTAGCACTTAGAGATGTGTGTTTGCCCAGCAGGCAGCGTGGGGCTGAGCCGCGTCAGAACCGCTGCACGGTGGGATCGCCACGCCCTCCGTGGGAGCGTCACCATCTTGTCGGGTTGTTCTTCTTCAGCTTCTCCCTGCGGTTGCAACATAAGGAGCAATAAAACACCTGCTTTCCAAATCTCGAGGCCTCGTGTCCAGATCTGACACAAACCGGAGACGTGGCCGCCGGCCAGCGCCCTTCACCAGCCCTCACACTTGTGCCTGCTCGTCGTCATCTCTTACGTTGGCAGAGCTGTGTTTAACTCTGCAGATGACTGATCTGTGGCAGTGGGCAACCTAGAACAAATACAGGGCCCTGTTTGGCATCTTCCAGTAAACGTTTATGTAACGAGCTTGACCAGAGTCCCGTTTTTTTAAGCTGTTTGAGGGACATAGCTGTTAATCTTTCCTCCGGATTCAGTTACATTAAACCCTCCTTTAGGTCTACATAGCAGCTTCCCCATCCAGCTTTGTTACCGGTAATTACTGATTTTAGAGTTTGTTCTCTGTTTGTACTTGACTGTTGACATAAAAGTTACACACCAGACTTCCTCCCTTCAAACCCAAAGGTGTTCTGATAGGTTTTTCCATATGTCCTCCACAGGCTGCTTTAATAACTGTTTATTGTTTAAAACCACAGTGGGAATGGCTCCTTATGACTATGGACAGTAAGTTCTAATTTACAGAGTGATAAAAAAATATATATATTGATGGTTTCTCTACGTTGGTCTCTAGTATGTCGGCAAAATATAGCAATAATTTTCAGTCAATTCTTGAGTTATAAACACATTTGAATGGGATTTTGTGGGCCCGACCGATCATGCTTAAAGAAATAAATCATCTTTTCAGCAATTAGACAATCTAGACAATAAAAAATGTTTTTTTCCATTTGTGATCTAATCACATTTAGGGTGTTTTTAGACGTTTAACTGTTGCTCCTCTACATTAACTCACCTGAGTTGGTCCAGTTTTTCTGGTTTTTGTGCTCAAAAAAAAACCTAACTAAAAACAGATAAAAAGAAAAAACTCAGCACTATTGTTTATTTTTCTTCAACTGAATGTTCCAGCAGGGCTGTGAGAATCAACCTCAGCGTTGTCAGAGGTTAAAAAAAAAGAAAAGAAATGGCGTTAAAAGACAAACATTTGTGGGCGTGCCGCCCAGGGAGGTACACGAGGGGAGTTAATGGAAAAAACTGATCTGGAAACAAAAAACAAAAAAACGGTGCAGGTGTTGCTGAAAGGGGTCAAATTTTAAAAGCTGCTAAGTAGAAAAAGACTTTTGAGCACACAGACGCAGGCGACTCCTGGTTGTTGATCTGGAGAGAACAGAAAGGTGAAAGGTCGCCTCTGTGATGGTGGAGCGCCTGCACTCTGGAAAGGGTTCATGTTCATGATGATACCGCAAAGTCCAGACCTTCCTCGTGTTCCCACTCTGGGTGGTGCCTCCGCTTCCAGCAGCGGTGTTTATCCATCCGTCCTCTGGCTGACTGGACTGCCGGTCTTTGTGGGACGGTGACCGGAACCGGTCCAGCTCTCTTCTTCTTCCCCTTCCTCACTCGCTCCTCTTCATTATTTGTCCTTCTTCTCATCCCTGCATTGATTCGACTGTGGGTCTTTGCGGTGCAGCGATTGCGGCCACGAGGTTGGCTGGGGGCTGTTGTTCTGAGGACTGGAGTAGGTGTCAGTCTCCTGGGAGACGACTGTAGGAGGACCTGGAGAATTCCACTTGTTGCTGATGGAACATGTTTGTCTGCATCTGCGCCCGCGAAGCAAAAGCCCATTTATGTGCCTGTATGTGTTCAGATGTATGCATGTCTACAGACACGTGCACATGCATTAAAAATGTATGCAGAGAAAGAAATAAATGGTTGTTTTGATATTAACGATATCTAATATTTAGCTCCCCGGAGGTCATTTACAGTTAGCTCCTGTTAGCTCTGCAGGAATAATAGGTTTATTAAGCACACAAACACACACACTCACACATACTTACTCGCACATACACCTTTTTTTGTCTTTGTAAAGACTTCTATCGACACATTTCAAGCATCTCGTCTCATACGTTTCAGAGGCTCTCTTGTGGTGGGCTCCAGTGGAGGACCTCCCTCGGTCTTTCAACCAAAGGAGAAAAAAACGGTCACACTTGAAAACAGAAACGTCAAAACCTTAAAACTGTAATCCTTATTGACTCTCAAATCATAAGAACGTGGTGCAAACAGCACAGTGATGTGTACAGTCAGAAAGGGTTCGGCTCTTTCTACATTCTTGCTCTGCTTGTGTAAAAACAGCATGTACCAGAGGCACCTTGGCTGCGCCCGACTGTCTCGTATGTTTGAACTCGGTGGCCGCGGATCCCAGACGGGGATGCCAGCCTGATCAGAGCGGCCACACGTGCACGCTGAGAAGGAGCAACAGCATATCTAAACAGAGACACATAAGGCGAAGCTGCATGTTCTGATGGCCCAGCATCCAATAAAGTCTGGTTAATGCTAAATTGGATGAGTGTGCATCCAATTCTCTATTTCCTCTGAGGTGTCTCAGCAGCAACAGCTGCTACCAGTGGTAAAGCCGTTTTTTTTTTTCCCTCCACCCCGTCCATCCCCCCACCCCCACTCCAACCGTTTCTGCTTATGTGACTGAGGCCTTTCCAAAATAAGCCCGGACGCATGCAAAAATAGCTAAATGAGCATCTATTGCAAAGGGCAAGGGTTTTAAAGTGGAGGGCAACTGGGGCCGAGCGCTGCTAAGAGCCCAGGAAAAACCTCTAAAAACGCCAACTTTAAATGAGCCAATGAAGCAGTAGAATGAGTAACACCACCCTGTCAAGTGGGGCTGATACATGATCCAGTGGATACCTGTGGGGCCGATCAGGCCTGGACTGCAGCTGATGGGAAAGATGTGATATGCGAGAAGGCAGCCCGTTCGTTTTCCTCTTTTAGTTGGAGCCTCATTTTTTAGGGAGGTGGAGCGGAGCAGCCTCAGCTTTTAGCTGCAAAAACTCCTCTGCCCACGTTTGTGCTGGAGATGGTTTGATGAGCTTGTCGACTGATGGTGACCCTGAATCCATCGTTGTGAAGGATAAAGTGTTACACAGCTCAGGTGAACTAATAACTGTTTTTTTAGAGGTTTTTTTGCGACTAGAGTGAAATCCTATTGGTTTCCCAGCTCTTTAAACCAAAACGAAGGTCAAACAAACATGACTGGCAGGTATTTGTCTGCTTTAAACACACATTTGGTTCAGGATACACACAGAGTTCTGTCCTTTCTATTCTGTCTAGCAGAAATGTCTCCTACCCTGCTTGAGATTTAGCACCTGAACTGAAGGTTTCACTAAATGTTCCAGAAGTCAGAGTTACGTCTAAAAAGGTTGTGTTGGTTTGTGGCCAGAGGCAACAGAAATTTACACTTAACTGCTATAGGAGCAGAAGCTGAAATCTTCCACGGACCTTTGTTAGGGTTAGCCAATAATCATGCTTTTTGTTGGTTATGTGCAAACGCCCATAGGCTGCCTGCTGGAAAAGGCCTTTCTGATGGTTTACACTGGGGCTGGGTATGAGTGGAGGACTGGATTATTACCGTGTGTCGTTTTTAGATGCTCACAGTATTTGCATGGACAAACACAAGCCCCCCCACCCCTCCCTCCACACACACTCACACACAAACACGTGCTTTGTGAATTTAATAAAAGCTGCCTTTAAACAGTGCTTCATCTCTTTGGGCCCTAATCTGCCTTGTAGGTGTCATGTGACCCCATGTGCAGCGCGCACCTGTTGTGTGCGTGCGTTCCCCCGGCCTCCGCGCACGTTGCTCACCCAGCCAATTTCTGGCACATCAACAGAGAACATGTCAGCAGGGCATGAGCGCAAGAATATGTACTGAAATTCAAAAAGACACCTACACTGAACATTCATTCAGTGATTTTCTTTCTTTTTTTATTACGTGAACTGACTGAAAACCTGGTTGCACAAGACATGCAAAAACAAAGGAAAAACAGATACAATAGGATGCAGGTGAACAGCACACTATCCAAACAGAATGCAGCCAAACGGAAAATGTTATTTTATTACTTTTTTATCAGCTTTTTATACAAAAACCTCTCATGAGATGAGTGAAACTGAGAGCTGAACACGGCTAGCTCCAAATCGAAAGGTTTAACGTTATTTACAAAGCTTCGCGTGTTGCTAGTCGCAGCAGGTGCCTTTCAGATGAGATGGTTTTCGTTTCCAGCACAGGAAATACATTTCCTTTTAGTTTGCTTTTTCATGCACTGCTTTTTGCCCCGTTGATTAAAACAGCAGAGCGATCCTGTTTCTACGGCAGCCTTTACGGGATTTGGAGGTCGCATCCGTCTGGTTTTGTGTAATATGATTTTCATGTTTATTCTCTTTTTTTCTGGGAGATTATGTACAGGGTGCCAGCTGGCTGACAGATGGTGATGTCCTTACTCGTTTTTTTTTTTTCTTTTTCCTTTTTATTAAAAAAAACACATCACAAGGAAGTGAAGGAGAAAGGACAGTAACAGCTGCGGACGAAAGAACAGAGAAAAGAAGCACACTGGCCATTCTGGGAGGAGAAGACAGCACAGAGCTCACAACAAAAAAAAAAAAAAATCGCAAAATAATATAAAAAATTGTCCTTTTGTGGCTTAACAAGATGCACTGAGCCATCTTGTCAGCAGTAGCTGAGCTCTGCCTCTTCAGAATGGTCCTGGGTTGTTGTCCCTCCAACAGAAAAACCATGTGACAGACCCGTGTGTGTGTGCCTTTTTTCAGAGTGTGTGACAAAGTTCAGCTGGATCTAAAGCAGGAAACAGACACACAAGGTCATTAACTAGGAATCGAAGCTCTGAGCAGCTGCAACAAAGCCATAGGTCTGCCTATTTTGTTTTTGAGCTGTAGCTGAGGTCTCTCTCTCTCTCTCCACCACCTCTCTCTCCACCTCACGCACACACACACACACACACACACACACACACACGACAGCACGTGCCACTGAAAGAGACAAAAGCATCTCAGAAGGGAAGGTCTCTGAGGGGCACCTTTGACCTCCGACACGTCGTTTTAATAAGCACTGCAGGTGAAATGGTTTGGGATAGGAATTACACTTAGTTATTTACTTTTTTTTATTTTACAAATCCTATATACATCTTCACTTACACACAAACTCACACACACACACTCTGAACCTAATAAACTGCATTCAAGTGCAGTGTGTCTCTCAGGCCCTACAGAGAAAACAGCAAACCATCGTCTCCTTTGTGCTCGTCAGTGCCACAGACGTGAACACAGCATTCCCACGGCAACACCGTTACAAATTTGAGACCAAAAGAAGACACACACACACACACAAAGAAAATTAAATATAAGTAGATGAAAGGAATTCAGATGTATTTCAGTTGAGATAAAAAAACAAAACAAACAAAAAACAACCCACCAACTTAAGGTTCATGCACACAAGCAAACTATAATGAGGCTATTTGAATTTTGAACTTTTTATTATTCATTTCTCTTTTTAATGGATTTCTTTTTAAAGGAAGCTGTTCATCAAAGAGCATTTTGTTCATATATAGTTTTTTTACAGAGGAAAATACTGTACAACCTTGTTTTTTTTTTTCCTTCTCAAAACAATGGTGTGGTGCGATCGCTCACCTCCAGCGTGGCGCTGAGGGGATGGATCGGTTTGTCGACTCCTCGGGTCGTACACAGTGTCGACCGGAAGGTTTGGACAAATTGGTAATTTAGTACTGCAGTGAGAGGGCCTTGTTGTGAATTTCTCATGATTTTATTGTAAATCATGTATTAGTGTTTCTTATCACAGCCCCAGTTTCCCCCCTTGTACACCTGTTTCCTTTTTTAAAAATCTGTTCAATCAGAGAAGCAAAATTAAAAACCAGTCTTTAAATAAATCACAGAACAAGTTGGTTTTTTTTCACACTCACTATCTGTGCATTAAAGCAAAGTGAACTAATACAACATATTTAAAGCAAATTCCCTGTTCAGAGATTTTCAGACGGTAAAAATGAAACTAAAAAGTGCAAAAAAAAAAAAACCAAAAACCAAACAACAACAAACAAAACCTAAGAATTTCTCATTGGAAGGTCACATAAATATTAAATAAAAAGCATCACAACAGGAGCTCAACCACAGTCGTAGTGAATGAAAGACATTTGGATCTGTATATTTTAACAGTATAACACACTCCCTGACGCTGACGCTTCCTCGCCCACTCGTCCATTACTCGTCTGTTACTCGTTCGTTACTCGTCCATTACTCGTCTGTTACTCTGGCTAGCCCGACCTGCTCAATCCGCCCCACCTGGCCACGCCCACAGATCGATATGACTTCTGTCTGCCTCCGTCGCAACAACATGACATCATAATAGCAACAAACAGTAACGAAAAAAAATCCTGTTTTTTTTTTCTCTTCTTTTTTAAATACGACCATGATTGGCTAAAATTGCACTATCCACACATGACAGCCGGGTTGAACATCCTGGGGGCTGAGCTCGGGTTCGCGGTTCCGGTCCAACATTTCTAGCAGGTTTAAAGTTAGACGCCTGGACTCCTGGACGCCTGACTGCAGCTGAGGCTGACCCGAAACATTTTCAGGCCGATTCCACTTGAGAACGAAGAAAAATGAGTGAAATCCCCCCTCCTATCTCTGCTGAGCAATAATATTAATAATTAATAATAATATTAACACAGAAAAAAAAATCTAACTTTTGAACACATCCTGTTTCCCTTAGTGATTCACGTCCTTTTTTTTTTTTGACTGCGTATCCGGGCAGTGCGTGCTGCCTGGGCCAGCAATTTCCTTTTGTTTCCCGCCATTTACACACACACACTCGCGCGCACATACACACTTACGTATATGTTATATAGAGAAATTTGTTTTTTTTTTGTTTTTTAACATTTTTGTCCACGCACAAAAAGTGGAAAAGAAGAGAAAAATAAATTAAAGTCAAACATGCACGCACACAAAAAGACTGATGTGTAGTAAAATGCTTTACATTGCTGCCCTGTGTGTAAAACAGGGCCTAATTCTGTGTCTCCGTTCATATTTTTTAATGCATAATTGTATTAATAATGTTGGTCATCTTGTAAACATCATAATAAATCACTTCGGGCCCTCGTTTTACTTAACGTCACGTGTTTTCTGTTTTTTTTGTCATCTTGAGTCTCTAAAGATGATTGAGGCCACTTTCACTTTTCTTTGTTCACAGGATTGTTATTGGGTTCCTCTGGTGACCGTTTGTCTCTTTTATGGGTCTCACTTTTCCAGTTGGGAAGAATCGATGTGGTTAACGGAAGCGTCAAAGCCGTCACCGTTGTCCTTTTCGCCGTCAGCTTCTGCCGTCGAATCGTCATTCGAGTCGGTGTTGAGGTCCTCCTCCTCCTCCTCCTCCTCCTCATCATCTTCGTCCTCCTCCTCCTCGGCGTGGGCCTCGTCTTCCGGGGAGAGGTCGTCTTCGGCCTCTCCGGACGTGCCCGTGTTGTCGTCCTGGGCGGCGTGCAGGGCCAGCGGCGGGGCGGGGTTGTGGCGGGGCCGTCCTGCGTCCTGGGGCATCTTCTTGCTGAGGTCCAGCGAGTCGCTGAGGCCCAGACCGGCAGCGTTCTTCAGGAAGAACAGGGAGCTGCTGGTGTCGGTGCTCAGGTTCAGTGAGCTGTCCAGGCTGAGGGAGGACGGAGGGTACGGGTGCGAGTAGTCGGCTGTGATGCTGCCTGTCGGGTAGAGCAGAGAGCGGACGCTGCTGTTGATGGGGTGGGACAGCCCGTGCAGGCCGCCGGGGGAGGAGGTGGAGAGGCTCAGCGAGACCGGCGGCACCGCAGACGCGCTTCCTCCCAGGTGGTGCGGCCCTTCTTGTTTGGGCGACACGGAGGGCACCTCACCGCGCTCCTGCTTCTCGTGCTTCCTCTTGTGGGAGTCCATCTGGGACATGCCCACCACCGTGTGCTTGCACTCGGGGAAGGTGCAGTGGAAGTGCGAGCACTTGAGCTTATACTTGCAGTCGAGAACCTCGCAGTCGACGCTGGAGCTGAACTGGCAGAAGCCAGCGGCGCTGATCACGTCTTGCTTGCCGTGGTGCTTGCGGTGCGCCGTCACCTTGGTGCTGTCGGTGCAGCGGAAGCCGCAGCGGAGGCAGTGGAAGTGGGTGCTGTTGCCAGAGAACTGGCAGTCGGGAAAGTTGCAGCTGAGCGTGGACTTAAAGCGCTTGAAGTCGTCCAGGACCAGGTTGTCCACGCGGTCGTGGTGCTGTGCGTGCTTGTACATGTGGGTGCGGCCACAGAACTTGTAGCCGCAGTTCTCGCGCGTGCAGTGGTAGTGGGTCACCTTCAGGGAGAACTGGCAGCTGGAGTCCTTGCAATTCTCGTAGAGATCGTAGCGGCGGAACCCGTCCAACATCATCCCCTCGTCGAGCATCTTGCGCGAGGAGGCGGTCTTACGACGCTTCCCGAACGGCGACATGTCCTCGATGATCCAGAAGCGCTTCTTAGAACCAGTGGCTGTGGGAATGGAGATGGTGTTGCCTGAAAGACAGGAAGGAAGCGCATTAAAGAGCAATCAGCAAAACCCACAGACGACAAGCAAATTACAACTTGTGCAGCAGCAGAAGGTCTAACGTGCAGCCCTCCTCAGATGGAAGTGCTTCACAGCTGAGTAAGCGTGCAGTCGCACTTTTTTAAATTTGCAATTCCCAGAATGATTAAAGGAGGGCAGAGATGATCTGACTTTGGAACATGACACTTTTACAGGGTGCCTCCAGCCTCTAAACAGAGGCGGAGTGGTGGGTCTTAACCAACCCTCTTATCTCAGTCTGCTTTTATGAGGGGTCCCACCTTTAGCGACACCCCGGGGTCACTGCTAATGTTCTGCAAGACTCGCAGCAGCGCGCCTCGATAAAACTTAAGGTGCGCATTAAATACCAGTCTGCTAACGCTAGCTGGGTAACACACACTTCACAAGACCCTGGTTTGATACTGGAGATGCCCAGAATTATTGGTTTGTTGCTAATAATAGAGAGACAGAAAAGTCAGTTTGGTGACTGAACGCTCCAGTATTAGTGTGCACGTTAGTTTTACTCATGTTGCATGCTGAAAAAGCTGTATATGTTCTGTCATTTTCAATAATTCTGCAAAAGAAAAATGTTGGATAACACATTTAAATGACTCAGCTGACAGCTGCAGTGTTGGAATAAGTACCTGCAGCATCCTGAACTATAGGGACGTCATTTTTAACCGGAGACGGAGTGGCAATGATGGGGCTGAAAGCTGGTGTGTTGGTTGGCATGACAACACTCCGAGTGGCTCCCAGAGAGGCGCTGAGCAGAGAGTATGACAGACAGGATGGAGACAGGAGGTATGGGAGCGAGGGGAGAGGAGGTCGGAGGAGGGCAGGAGAGAGAGATGGGGCCCGGGACGGGAGACCGGGCTGAGGAGCGGCAGGAAGAGGAGGCAGTGGTGGAGGAGGAGCAGGAGGGGAAGAAGGAGGTGCATTTTGGGTAGCACTAGTGTCAGCAGGGGTGGTAGGAGCAGAAGTGGTGGCTGGGAAGCCTTGTCCTGGAGAGACAGGTTGACCAGAGAGGGTGAAGGAAAGACCAAAGGGAAGAAACACACACACACACACACACACACACACACACACGCACAGAATCAAGGTGCAATCACACACAAACATACACACAGAGGGATGGGAGGTAAAAAAGAGGAAAGATAAAAGATAAGAGAATGATACAAAATGAGGCCCATTCAAGACAAGTTAACCCACCGACAGCAGCCAAAACAGCAACGATGACACTAGTGGATAATTCTGGCATGAAGAAATGTGAAAATAGGAGGCAGACTCACAGAGAGCCTGGTTAACCGGCTAAATTTGACCTTTTAACACACTGACCAGGCAGGAGTCTTTTGTGAATCGATAAGTGCTAGCTCTGCACGCTAACACTTAATTAACCCGCCTGCTGCAGAGGTGAGCTCACCTGCTGGAGAGCCATCGTTGCCCACCGGTGTGCTGGTGCAGCTCCGGTCCTGGTTGGAGGACTCGGACGACAGGCCCAGCGGGCTGCCGCCTCCTCCCATGTAGTCCATGTAATCATCAGTCTCATCCATGAAGGCGGAGGAGAAGTTGGAGTTGACCCCAGACTGGTTGGCAACAGGACTGGATAGCATTCCGGACACGTTGTGCACCTCGTCCCCCCTTTGCCCGAGTGGCATCACCTGGAAGAGGGTTGGAAAACAGGCAGCCCGATGAGAAAATGGGTCATGCGTGCAGCTTTGACTTTGGCATGTGACCAAGAATTCTAGACTGGAGGAAAAGAATGTACCGCTCCGCACCAATTATATGTGCCTTTTCAAAAAAAAAAGACAAAAGGAACCGCAAACAAGAAAATCCACCTGATTAAACTCACACAAGGAACAAAATGTACCGTGAAGGCTTTTAGGGTAAATGGAAAAGGAATGTTGTTGGGTTTTTTTGTGACTGGTGTGACAGGTTTTTGCTCTCACATCAAACACATCATTTCGTTTTTACCGTAAATGTGACACAGCTTGCAGGAAAGTCACATCGACGACGGATGTTGTTGGTCAGATTGATTCTAATTGGGGCTGTGCTCATTTCCAGGCAACCATCACAACTGCTGTGAGTGGCGTGGGGTGTGTGAGCGTCGTACCTGGGACGGGACCCTGTCAAAGTTCTTGCCCAGCATTCGCCTCATGTGTTTGCGCGCATGCGACGTCATCTGGTGCTTGAGCAGGAAGGAGAAGTGGCAGCCCTCGCGGATGCAGTGGAAATGGCTGTTGACTTGGTTGTACTTACACCCTGCGAAAAGAGAAGGGGCGTAAATGACCCGACGGCTGAGTCGTTCATCTTTGGGCGCTTTGGAGAGCGTGCTCAGCACGAGTTGGCGACCAGACGAAGCTGTGAAAAGCAAAGCCGATTTTCTTTTTTTTTTTTGGAACAAAAGAGGGTTTGAGTTTCTGGGTGTTTTAGACTGTGTGTGGGAGGAATATTAGATCTGTCCAGTGTCACACTGAGACAGTCAGACTTCTGTGCACCAGACCTGTGGAGCTCTTTTATTACACCGACATGCTTTATTCAATTAGGAATTTACATAAATAAATTCTCATTTTCTGTGGGCCAATAATGCACACTCCCCTTCAAACCAAAGTAAATATACAATTATTACCATATTACATTCATTTTTCAAAGTATCCCCATTGTCATTTCCTTCTCTTTTGTTCATCGTATTGTTGTCTGCCTCATATTCTTCTGTCCTTTTACCTTGTTTTTAGCAGCCTGCTTCTAATTGCTTTATGATTTCAAATTAAATGAATGTTCTGTTTTGAGCCTGTTAATCAAATACCATTATATAAAAGCAGGTAGAAATAATTGACAGAGTAACTCACGGGGCAAGTGCTAGCATGTCAGTAACCATGGCACCGGCTTTACTAACACAACACGCCTGTGTCATCACATAGCTTTTGCTCACACGGTGTTTGAAACATGCAAAGTTGAGCAAACAACAGTAACCGACCCCCAACACACACACACATACATACAAAAGAGACTTTTGCGAGACAAAAAGCCAGGTAACATCATCAGCTGTGTAAGTTTGATGTTGCTGCCATGGATACCGGCAACTTTTATCAATTCTTTATGACGGGAATGTGAACGATGGTAATCTTTTCAGTCATCCCCCACCCACACACATACACACACACTCGCACACACATACACACATCACCTGAACAATATAGTTGGCAGATCAGGCTTTGGGAGAAAAAACAGCTGTTTCGGCTTTTTTGTTCGCTTTGTTTTTGCGTTCTGAAAAGCTTGTGTAACCACCTAAAAAAAATAAAACCACCTTTGATTCATTTCTGCACGATGGCAGCGGTAGCTGGGAGGCGCAGCTTGCAGAATACAAACAGGCCAAACCAGACAAGCCGGATAATTAGCAAACACAAACCTAATTGCTCATTTCTAACAGGAACGAAAGGAAGAAGAAAACAGCCTGAATGCTTTCACCCTGTCTGACGTTAATACCACAGACTTGAGGTGCCACTGTGGAAGCGCAACCACAAAACAAAGCTAAGAGGCCGTTTCATGGCACCGCAGCAACTCAAAAAGCACAACAGTGCTGATCCAATACTGGCCTCGCCAACCCACATCCTTCCAAACGTTACCTTTTTCATCTACAAATGCCAGTCCATTTCTTCTCTGGCTCCCATTATAACCAGTCCATTGTTCCCCCACTGTACCCACAATAACCTTCAGTCTCATCCAGATCCTGATCCACAGCATCAATTTTAAAACGAACATCTGCCCCGAGCATTTAGCTGGTTTAGCTTTTTGTTAAGCAGTTGTTTTATTTTTATCATATTTGCTGAGTGGCGTAGTACACAGAGGTACAAGTAACCGCATCTAAACCTATATTTCCTGATTTAAAGACTCCTAAAATGTGCGTTGCAGTCAGTAGGGGTTTGTTGCTGCCTTACCCAGCCTCCCACACTCTTCCCTCTTGGTGAAGTATCTGAAACCATTAGCGGCGCGGCGCTCGGCCTTCTCGTGCTTCTTGACGTGCCACGGCAGCTTGGTGGTGATGTTGGTGACAAAGTAGCAGCCGGGCCGCAGACAGTGGTAGTGGCCCCTCATCCTGAACTCGCAGTGCTGCAGAAGAGACATGCATCAGTCTTCACGTCAACTTTATTTGTCAAATTTGCTACACATGCTCAACATACAGCATAAATAAAATTTCAGTCCTCTTGGAACCACAGTGCAGCAAAGTAGTAAATAAATAAAACTACAGTAACTAAAGTAAATAAAAATCTATCTGTAAAACTACAATTAACAGTATACAATACAAACAGTCGTGAGTTATATGACACTGGTTTTTAAGCCTTAGACTTAAACCTTTCCTCCAGAAACAAGTCGCCTCGCGACTCTACTCGTTTTCTGAACATTTGCGAGCCGCAGCGACTTTTATTTTCCACCCCTCCTTCGTTTCATTCTGTGCGCCGCCATCTGTTTGTGAGGCTCTGATCCCAAAGGACTGGGCCAAATAAGATCTGCTCAGCTGAGGAGGAGGGGGGAGGGCGGCACTTTTTGTGAGAGGGGTGATTTTCGACACATTAATGAATTCATTTAAATAGTTTTCCAAATGCGGGCTCATGAGAGCAGGCAGGGGCTGCCATTTAGGTTTCATTTGCGAAGCATTCCCCTGATTTTTGCCCTATTCTAGACAGCCTTGTTTACTGTGCGGGTGACAATGATTTATTGGGTAATATCAGCTAAATTGGCCTTTTCTGAGAGGAGAATGCGGCAGTCAAAATGACATCATTGACATATAAACAGGCATTACTGGGGTGAGTCGACTGTCTTTTCAGTAGAGATGGAAGACGGAAAGCGCTGGTTGTGAAAGCCTTGAGTCAAATAACCTCAAACACGGCTCTAATGGATAGCATACTTCATGCTTAGAAATCCCCGGGAGATGACAGCAGGTGATTCAGCTCCCGGCTGATTCTTTAAGCAGGCGTGCTCACCTGGTTGGGACAGAGACACTGGAGGGAGTAGTAGGAGAACTGGTCGCGGATGTTGACCAGGCTGTTGTTGGGGTTGATGTGGTCCAAACAGTGGGACTCGGCCTTGCCGGACGTCTTGCACACATACTTGCAGTTACCGAACAGGCAGTGGAAGTGGAACTTGTTGGAGTATTTACAGTCAGTGGCCAAACAGGGATCACTGGGGAATATGAAAAGGAAAATAAGTTCATGCTTTGACCACTGAGGGAAGGGAGAAGACACAGGTCAGAGTCTGTCCTACTTTTCTTGAAACTGCAGAAAACCAGGTTTGACTTGCGGCTTGGCGTTCTCCAGGGAGGTGGTGGCCAGAGTGGAGTTGGGCATGGAGGCTGGCATCTGCGGGATGCTGCCGGTCAGCTGCTTCCAAGCCAGCAGGGAGGGAGGAGGGGAGCTGTAGCCTCCGGAGGCGGTGAGGTGGGCCACGTCCATGGAGGGGTTGTTAGCCGCAGAGACTGGGGCAGCGGGCTGCAAGGGGGCTCCCTCGCCGGACTCCTTGGTCTCACCAAACTGAGTGTCCGACTTCACTTTCAAGGTGGCTCGGAGGTGGAAGCTGACAGATAAGGCGGAAGCTCAATTTTCCTGTTGATCAATACAGCCAAAGGGCATACTTTCTGCTTATGGAGTGGGGTGGCACATACTTAGCGTGTTTTATGGCCCCGTCCACGGTGCTGAAGAGCGCGCCACAGTCTTCCACAAGGCAGTGAAAGTGAACCTTCTGCAGGAAGTCACACTGAGCCTCGCAGAAATCATCCGTGTCAAACCTTCACGGGCAGATAAAGACTTTCATCAGACCAGAAGCTGATGCTAAAACTGAATCCCCGTCACACTTCGGGGGTTTTCCACTTTCCAGGTATGCTGTAAGACTTCTGACTGTTTTCTCACAACTGCTGAGTCAAATCAGATGGTGAATCATACCTGCGGAGGTACGTCCTCCAGATCTCTGTGGGTTTTTCCAGCGCTGGCTTCTTCAGGACCCGGCCGAGGTACTGCGCTCCCTCGCAGGCGTTGGCGCCCTGGCCCGCCTCCAGTTCCGTCTTTAGATTCATGGTGCTGTATAGGGCAGGGTTCACCTGCGTCATCTACGGGACACGAACAGGCAGCCGCTCGGTTAGCTGAGCAAATGTTAGACACCAGACATGTGAGTGTTTTGGCAAGGCAAAAACCACAGCCAGATTTACAAACACCCAGGCTTTGGCTTGACTGCAGGCCAAGAGGGTGTGCCAAGCATCCTCAGGGGGAAAGTGTTAACCCTTTAATGTGGTGTGTTGGCTCTAATCAAGTGCCTCGGAATGGCTGGCACGACACCAGGAGCTGCTGGACAACAGGTCGTAATTGCTGGACTTTTTGGTTTAAAAAAAAAAAAGAATAAAGGTCCCTGAGAAACAAGGCGTGATTCATCAGCACACCATCGCTGTGACAGAAACAGCCACTCGCCTCTGTATCAATCAGGGAGGGTTCGGTGTTTGAGGCGATGTCCGAAAACACACATTTACAACCCCGCTGGTTAAAAATGAGGGCTGCGCCTGTGTCATTTATTCACCCCCCTCCCCAACTCTGAGTTTTTAATCAGATAATTCACAAACTCTATAAATAAATGCAGAGACAGGCAAGCAAGGAAAAAGTATAAAGAAGGAGGGGAAAAAAATGGACGGTGAGTTCAAAACAGCTCATCAAAAAACAAACATCTCTATATATCTGGCGTGGCAGCCAGCTACTGCTTCATTATATTAATTTGTGAGAGGTGCAGTGAAAATTACACTGTATGAAAAATGGCTGGAAAATTTAAATGATACAAACTCATCTTATTAGCGGTGAAACATTAAAAAACAAACAGGCCCCTCCGTGTCCCACTAATTTGTCTTGGGATGAAAGGCGTTTGATGGATGGATCTTACCTTATTCATAAGCGAGGATAAAAGAGATGTATTCCCTGGTACGGGGTGTCCGTTTGATTCATTACTGGAACAAGGAAAATGAACAATGTTTAGTCAAGATTTGCATGAGAACAGTAAATATTACTATTTATCATGGAAGGTGCGCTTGTATAATGAAGAAGAAAAATGCTGTCTGCTTTAAGAACAAGATCTGCTGAGAGTTGGAGGGAAAAGCCGGGGTTGGAGGTCTTTAGAGTCATCACTGTCACAAAAACAGAGATGGATGGGCTGTTGGAGATTTTGTAATGGAGTGATCGTGCATATAAATCCCATGGCTTTGATAAATAAGTGTTTATATAACCCCAGCCGCCACGAATGGAGACATCATCTATCGATCAGGAGCCATTTTGCTGAGCTGATTTATTTTCTGACTGTATTGGGTGGCTTCAGAGGAATCAGCCGGGGTTACCTGTGGTCTTTTTTGCTCAGGTCCAGGCTGTGCTCTTGTGCGGAGTCTTGGGGAGCGACAGGGTTGCAGTCCGCTGGCTCCTGCTTCACTTGAACCAGATTGAACTGGCTGGCTGATGCCGGCTGCCCGTTCCCTGAGGATCACACCGGAGAGGCAGAGGACAGAGGAGACAACAAAGTTATTGTTGGTCAGCGTTATTACCCCGTGACGAGATCCAATCTGACTCCTGTCCTGCCCGAAAAGAATACTCCGAGTGATAATTATTGTGAAATTATGTCAGGCCGTCAAGCCTTTTAAATGGTGATTGAGAGGTGGGAGATATGAGGGAAAAAGACTCCTTTTTCTGCAGCACTTGTCACAACTCATTTGCCAGGCTGCCTCTTAACTGGTCATTAAGTGAGATGCTAATGCTGAGGGAAAGTGGCAGTCTCAGATTGCCCACTCCCCCCCCCCCGCACCTTCCTAGGTTCCTCGTTGGCTTGACAACAAGCGGCGGCTGATGCCACCATGCGTACCCATGAGGAGAGGGGGGGGGGGGGTGTTATGTCGGTCAGATTGGAGCTGACAGCCAATCAGATTGGTTCAAATAGTGTGACCTCTCAATCAGATTCTCTTCTGAATAGGTATTCAATGAGGGCCAAAATGAAATAAGGACCAGGCGGTAAAACCGCTGACAGGAAGGTGAATTATGCCCCTCCCCCTGGATCCTCAGGAGACTGAAATTTTAATCAGACCTGGGGCTACAGAGGGAAAGCTTTTGGTGACGTCTTTATTTTTTTTTTGTTTGTTTGTTTTTTACAAGACTGAAGAGCACCAGTGGCAGTGATTGGTTTGGTGAGAATCTGTTGGTTCAGGACTGGAGCCGGTGAGGGATAGTGACAGGCAAGGTCATGGGCAACCAAGTGTATGCCCCTGGCTCTCTGCCTGGCGAGCCCCCTCTGCTTTTTCTTGCTGAGGCCAAAACAAGACCAGTCTATGCAAAAGGGGGAAACCGAGAGGAGTACCCCCCTGCTGGAAGATGACCCAGAGACACATCAGGCCCAATAGGAGCGGAAAAGACAGTCTTGGGCCCTGTCAGCTGAGAGCCAGGAGATGGGGAAATGTCAGTGTCACTTGTGTTTGACAATGGCTGAGCTTGGAGGGGCTGGGGGGCGGGGCCAGTGCAAAACAGTCAAATAATCGTATGTCTGGTTTGAGGTCAGCGAATACTAACCGAGCATCCCCCCCCAACTCGATCAGAGATCACCCAAATTTAAGTAGCCAGACAGGCCCTGTCATGTCACCGGCGATTAAATCAACACACTGACCAAATGACAGCATGTTATCTCAAAACCACGCGTAATCCCCAGGCGGATTAAAGCGTTCCTTCACCGCATCTCATAGTAAATTGACTGTTTAGGGTGGCCTGCAACACATATGTCCGCAGCGTTCTTCTCCCTTTATCCGCTTTCTAAAGCCGATGAACAAATGAGTTTGACTCAAAGCAGCTTCTTTCTGGAAATTATCCAGGAATAATGCATCACCGTGTAATTACTGTGAATGAGATACAGAGCTTGCAAAAGATCATTTGTACTGTGTCTAATTAGTAAACCTCTCAGATGCTCGAATCTCCTGGAAAACACTTAGGGGTAAATTAGACCAAAACATTAATAAAGAAAAAATGAAATAAACTAAAAACACTTAGAGCAGAAACAGGAAAAGCACCTCAACAGAGGTGAGGTTTCACACTGCCTGCATAAACATAAACTGCGAAAAAAAAAAAAAAATGCCACAAATTCAGTGACTTTTCTCACACCTTAGGTAGAACTGCACAAGCCACTTCCTTCTCATTTTAGCCCCATATGCAGCGTTCTCACAGTTACACTACCTGTACCAGAAGCATGTTTTGGTTAAAAAACGCCATCCTGACGGGGGATTTATATCCAGCCAACATTGTTATCCAGCAGGCAGATCTGTTCTGCAGCTTCTCCCTGTGAGGAGCGGAGGGGCGGTGCAGGCACCATCTGTGGAGACCCCACCCTCGCTGTTCAGGCTACCTGCTGGAAGCCCAGAGGTGGAGCTCATCCTGACAGCCGGGTGCTCAGCTCGGCTCCCTGGAGCAGCTGCCCCGGCTCCCTCCCAGGGCCTGTCCTGCTGCAGGGACACCGGCAGGAATTCTAATCGTTCTCAGCCTCGACATCCGGAGACGCTCCCCCTCGATGCCCCTCTCCCAATCCCGGCTCCACCTGCTCGGGCTCAACACAGGGGCCCCCGCTTCAGCACCAAGTCAATTTAGTCCTTTAAATTTATTTTATTTTTAGAGAATTGTTTAGAGGAATATGAGAAACACAGACAAGGCAATTACCTCCAAAGAAACTGTGTTCATGCAGAACAGATACGGGTGTTTTGTCTTTTTTTAGAAATGGAAGACTTCTATAAATTCAAACGTGTGGTGTTGCAGATGCATTTGGGCACGTCTGAATTCTTGTCACACCTTTTTTTTTGTAGCTCTGTTGCATTGAGTCATTTCTGCCTGACTGAATTCTGTTTTTTTCTTTATCAGTTAGAGAAAAAGACAAAAACATATTTTTTTGTTCAGGCAATTTCTGAACTTAATTTCATTCCAGCTCCATTTGCTTGGAACGGGCACAGACGCAGATAAGAGACCGATGATGAGGAAACAGTTCGACAAGTAAAAGGATAGAAAAGGAAAGAAAAGGGGGGGGGGAATTCAAGCCCCCGCTCTGAGCATCATAAGAGACTTTTACAGGCTCTACTCTCCCCTGTCAGCGCATTTATCTCCAAATGGATTGTGGGTATCTAACAAACCATCAACACAATAACAAGCCCAGAGGAGAAGACCGTGCTCCTGGTATGTCCCCTAAAGCCTGAAAATAGTAGTTTTTCTGTGTCTATTCTCACCGTGGGGGACAAAGAAGTGCTCGACCTCTGACTTTCCCTGACTTAAGCACAGTGTAGAAATCAGCTAAAATATGGAATATAATAATCTGTTTTAAAGGGTTTTGCAACCAAAAGTAATTTTATCGTGGTAAAAGTACATGTCTTTATTCTAAGAAAATTTGTAATTTCAGATTTTCTTCCCTAAATAATAAGGTGACTGACCTATCTCTGCACTGCTGGAGGGTTTCAGAGCAGCAGCTGCCAGCCTGGCCATCATGGGGGATATCAGGCCTTTGCTCGCAGAGATCTTCTCCATGATGGAGGAGGTGGGGAAGGAGGTTGGGGTAGAGGCGATGATTCCATCCGCCCCGGCAGTAGAGCAACCTTGAGTCAGTGAGTCAGTGGGCATGGAGTGAGCCCCGGATGACACGGCGGAGATCAGGGTAGCGGCCGGCGGAGGAGGCTGGAGGGGCAGCCTGGGCATCATGGGGAAGAAAGGATTGGAGGTGGCCAGGGCACTGTTGGAAAGAGCCAGGGCCACCGGCACGTTGCTGGGCAGCGCTTGAGACAGCAGGCTGGACATGCGCTGGCCAGCGATGGACAGCGTGGGTGCAGGCTTGGGGGTGTGAACTGATGTGGAGGAGGAGCAGGAAACAGCAGTGGTGGGCGTGGCCAACAAGTGTGGCACGGTGGTGGACTGCTGGGTGGTGGGCGAGGCGCTCAGGCTGGAGTTCTTGCTGCTTATGGTGGAGAAGTCCACCAGGTCGTCATTGCTGGACTCCTCTGGCTCATCTTTGGGGTGCCAGGAAGGTGGAAGAGAAACCCATGACCCCAGATGAACGGATGTGTCGGCGCTCGTGCTTCCGCTTATGGGAGGTCATCTGGCTGGTGGATGTAAAGGTGAAGCACAGCCCGAGCGGATGCAGTGGAAGTGGTTGGTGGCCTTGCTGTACACGCAGCCTTCGTACTTGCACTCCTCATACTTGTAGAACTTCTTGAAGCCATCCTTGGCATAGGCATCGTCTTTAATGTGGTAGCTCTTGTGCTTCTCGATGTCACACTTGTTTTTAAATGTGAATGTGCAGCCCGGACGTCTGGAAATTTAAAAAAAAAAAAGCATGAGCCCCCTTTTTACAAAGACACCTCATTGCAAAGCTGCTGTCGGTGGGGTGGGGAGGAGAGGACGGAGAAGAGAGGGGAGGGGGGTCGTGTAAAAGGTTCACATGATTCAAGTTCACAGGGGGAATGATAACCGAGGCGGTTCAGTCACTGGGCTGCAGCTCATCCACACTCGGGCACCTGCACCCTTGGCCGAGTGGGGAGATTTTAGACCAATACCAGATCTGCTTCCAGACCATCATTTCCTGCGCTCACCTGCAGTGGAAGTGCGTTGTCTTCTGCCCGTAGAACTGGCAGCCAACTGTGCCGCAGTCCTCGGTGGCACGGAACCTCTGGAAGCCATCGTTGATGAGCTGGGCGTTCTTCTTGTGGAAGTTCTCATGCGTCATGACGTCAGAGGTGCTGGTGTACACTTTGCTGCAGCCCACCTGCAAACGGAGAGTGACTGTTAAAAAAAGTTCTGAGAACACAAGAGTTTCAGTCTGAAGATAGGTTGGATTAAAAAAAAAAAACATTTCTAAAACATGAAGTGACGCTGACAGGAGATCTGTGTGGTTACCAAGATGAGTGTGGCCTAGAAATGAGTGGAAGGTTTTTTTTTTCCATTTTTGTGTTTTTTCTTGCTATGCTATTTTATTTATGGTAACGTGATGTTCAAGACAAAACCCGTGGATTGGAAACAATCTTTAGATTCTCACAAAAAAACAGTGAAAGAGGCTGCAGTTGTGGCTAGCAGCTCAGAAACAAAAGGACCCACGACGACTCACAGAGAATGAAATGACAGTAGAGTCGACACCGTTTTACTGGAACTCAACAAATTTCAGGGGAGAAGAGGCGGAGAGGAAAAAGACCAGCGTGTGCCTTTAAAAATGTTCTGGTACTCGTCTTTGGAGCTAATAGCCAGGAGTGGGGGGAGGTTATGTTTGAATTAAATGCTGCAATTGTATATCATCTGTGGCACTTTTCACTGGCCCAAACCGGGCAACTTCTTCCATATTGAGTCAAACAATGAAAAAAATGCCACTCTGTTTCTTTTTCCACCTAAATCAAGAGGGCTGATGCCAACATCTGCAGGTTCTCAGGGCCTGTTAAAACAAGCGCTGAAATGTCCTAATAACAATTACACCGTTAGAAGGTTTAACAAAAAGGGGGGGAGAATATATCCCAAGCCATCCTCCCGCCCGGCCAGCGCAATGACACTTTTGAAAATAAGCAGATGTAACAAAAAAAAAAAAAAAATTAAACAAATCCCAGAAGAGGGAAAAATGTTCAACGGGCTGCTTGGTACTAAAAAATGAAAAATGCATAGTTTATATAAACATGTAACTGACTTTTCATCCATGCCAATTAAGGAGAGAGGGAGAGAGAGAGAGAGAGAGAGAGAGAGAGAGAGAGAGAGAGAGAGAGAGAGAGAGAGAGAGAGAGAGAGAGAGAGAGAGACAGAGAGACAGAGGCAGAGGTCGTGTGTTCACCATTTTCATCTGCTTTGTCTGTGATATAACTAACAACTGTAAAACTTCTTCATTTTGCCTGTTTAATCTCAGGTTGGGTAGCTGTAGGAGCATTGTAACTTCAGAAACGTGTAACACTGTGCAACTGTTTCCCCACTTCCGTGTTTCTGCTTGGCTGCACGCCGCCGCTGTGGTTATGTCTATGTACTGTACCTGCATGCAGTGGTAATGGGTGCTCTTTCCATTGAGGTGACAGCCGTGATAATAGACGCTGCAGTCGTCCAGGGGGCTGAAGCGCATGAAGCCATGCTGCAGCGAGTTGTCCCTCTTCTTGTGCATGTTGTAGTGCCTGATTACATCCTGTTTACTGGTAAACCTCTGCAAAAACACGAGAGGGCGGAGGGATCGGTATACATACAGCCAGATTCAGCAACAAGATAATTTATCTATGTGGAGGCAGCAGCTGCAACGGGCAGGAGCCAACTGGGAGGTGGCGAAAGCTGTGTTTAAAGATGATGGTCGCTCTGGTTATTGATTTACTTTTCAAATCTCAGATATCCAAGTTCAGCACCCAAGCATATCGGCCTTTCTGAGCACATGCTTCCCTGTAGACCCTAAAACAAGTTCCCTTACATCTATCCATCACTACATTTATTTATCTATTGTATTTACTTAAAAAAAAAAAAACAAAAAAAAAGACTCTACTGTATGTTTAAAATTAAAACTGTGTTGCTCTTGACCGCAAAAAAAAAACAAAACAAAAACCAATGTTCCAAGCAGATGGTTTTTGGGACGTACACGGGGGGAACGCAAGACAACAAGCAAACCAGCTGGACAAAAAAGGAAAAAAAAAAAACATTTTCGCTCTCAGTTCCCTGAGAAATTTTTCCAGTTTTAATTAAGACGTAAACGCATGAGAACTGCCCACTAAAAAATATGAAATGTTTAAGAAAGCGTCCCTCCCCAGAGACCCGCAGCAACCAAATCTGTTGTAATTAGGCCTAAGCTGATGTTACTGAGAGTGTAACAGGAGACGCACGAATCAATGAGACAGCATTCAATCCGTATTTATCTCAGACAGAGGGGAAAAAAAACATCAAAAAGAAGAATTCTAAAAAGCAACTAATTACTGTACAAAGTAGGGTAATTGCTTTGTGTCGTGTGTTCCACCCGTGCACCAGCGCAAGACCTCAGCTGGTTTCCCACCACAAATACTCCAGCAGGAGCAAACATCTCATTTTTAACTCTTCCTCTCTCTGCACCTTCAGCCTGTGGCTTGACGGTGCCCAGCGTGAGAGTTGAACTGCGGTCAGCATACATTCGATCCGTCATCGCTGACCGGGAGAAAGATCTCATTTTCAGTGGAGTGGCGATGAAGGTTGGGATCCAGTCGCTACATTTATTTTAGGATTCCCACCAGTGTGGCAAGATGCACGCTCTCACTCGCGTCCAAGCCCATGAAAGGAGAATGTTAGGACCCAGCCAATCGCCCAGGCTGGCAGTGGGATAATATTCCAGGAGAGTGTGTCACGTAACATTTCATGAGTTATCGCTTAAAGGGGGCTGCTCCTCACTTTTTTTGTTCAGGGTATTGACATCTCGAAGAGCGAGCGTATCTGAGTCTCCACGCCGCGCTAAAGCCACAAAGCTGTGGACCTGACCGTGGAAATCGCCCTGATAACCAGAACTAACGCTCTAAATAATGACATGAAATGATTTTTCCTTTGTGTGCTACCAAGAAGATGAAGCGGGATTGGCTCAGAAAATGCGATGCTCCCTCCGCTACATAAACAATATTTATCGAGCGGTAATCTCTCTTGATCGGGAGCAGACAGAGGAGATTACAGCCGAAGATGGCTTTATTCTAAAAATTGTCAGGAAAGGAAGGGAAACACACGCGGGCGTGGATTTCAGACATCTTTGACAAAGCTTCCCGTGTTTGTCTAACTAGTTGAGGCCATATGCTACAGCGAACACGGGACCTGTACGGTGGCGTGCTCTGGCTTTCTTCTCCTTCATGTGTCATACGTGACAGCTCCTGGGACCAGGGCAAGATTAATAATGTGAAAGAGGATTAAAGGCAGGGCTCGAGTCAGCGGCAGATGTCTTTTGAAGAAAGAACACATAGATTAAAAAAAGGAAGGGGGCTGTATTTCAGGCATATTTATAATTAACCCTTGTGATAAAGGGCCAACTGTCAAAAACCAACTGTGCCTGGAAGATGGTTGCCATATTGCACAAATGTTACAGCGCAAATCTAAACACCAGCAACTTTTTCTGACTGACTGCGACTTTATATGGTTCGCGTGGCCCAGGATCCCCACAGCCTTGCTGGCCCATGCCAGTGTCCTTTCTTTTTATCCATTCGGTGTGTTAGGATTTGGGCTTCCTCTCCAATTTTCAGCAACTGACCATAAAAGCAGGTTTTGCACACGCTACTGTTTATGACTCTTTAATGGCTAAACTGGAGAAAACACTAATGTGTGAGAATTAGGACCAAATGCTCACCTGGTAGTTACAGTCGGGGTCCATGCAGTGATAATGCTCTCTGTACTGGTAGGCACAGTGCACGTGTCCACAGTGTTGACTTCCAGAAAACCTGAAAAACAGAGCTGCAACCATGACAAGCAGCACAACACCAAACTCTGGAAATACATCAGAGCTTATCGCTAAGAGAGCAGTCACGGGGATGAAACAGCCCCGCCACGGAAAGATGCTAAGAGCGATTCGGTGATAATCAACAACAAATCAAGCGTGATTAGTGAAAGAATAACTTCACCAGGAACGTCGCAGAATAAAACAGGCAAAAGAGTTTTCAAAGGCATTTTACTCGTCTCACCTTCAAACCGGCTCCTGCCTTGCAAACCGCCGCTGCAATTTACCCGTCTGTCACACCAATTTCAGTCAAATTAGCTCCATTTATTTCCAAAGCAGCCGTAAGAGACACTTATAACGCCGAAACCCTTTCCTTTGACACGCATACGTGGACCCACTCAAGGACCAGGAACGGCATGACTACTTTATTTCTCTACGCCCGTGAAAAACGGCCATGTCAAATCAATGCACGGTTCCTTTAGGTTAACCACAGTTTTGGCCTAGTGGGAGGAAGGGTCAGGAATCCTGAGACATCAGCCTCCTTCAAGCATAAAAATACTTTAAACTGCTGATCTGTAGAGCAGAAACTAGGACCCTGCATTAAATCCGACGCTAGTTTGGTGAAAGCTGCTTCCCCAGCCATTCAGACACTTTTACTGTTGTGATTATAAGCCTGACGATGATGACTGTTAAAATCCTCCAATTACCAGCAAAAACACACAAATAAACATTTTGCGCTGTCGCTGCCAAGATCTCCATCTGCTGCTGGAGAGGAGAGGGGGAAAAAGGGGGCTAAGTAATATTTTTTCCATCTCTCTTTTGGTGTTTTTTTTTCCTTGTTAGGATTATCCCAGAGCTGCATTTACAGATCACTTTGCCGAGTTCATTAAGCTAATTGAACGGCATATCCACTACTCTTTTCAAGTTGGCTGTGTGTGTGTGTGTGTGTGTGTGTGTGTGTGTGTGTGTGTTCAGAGAAGCCTTTAGTGTAGCTGACCTCTGTTTTAGCACACAGTAAAGGCAAAACAAAGAGATATCTTCCGATCATTAGTGTTTTTTCTTCTGTCTTTCACGTCCACACACACATTTACACTGATAAACACACAGTTGCCCCCCCTCTCCACCCCCCTGAGACCATGGCCCACCCCTCAGCTCACTGCGCTGTATCACTTTGCCTCGGGACAATTCCCACTTGCCACGTCAGGGGGCCTAATGGGCCACTACTATTCAGCAGCAGATTAAATATTAATATTGCCATGATACAGAGATTGCAGCACATCTCCAGTTACAATGGAGATCCGCAGATCAAAGTGCTGGAATAATAGTGAATGCACGAAAGCCTTTAAAGGGGCAAAACTGCACCTAAGCAGCGCAATGAAAGTTCTTCGAAACATCAAAACATAGCGTGAGGTCAACTTTTTCCCGTTTTACCGACAACAGCCACAAAAAAATGTTTTTTTTTTCTTCCCATTAGTGAGCATTTATTACCTTTTAAACAAAACACTCTCCTCCTCCTGCCTCCTCTCCCGGTGCTACATTTGCCCTTTTCATGAGCTCTCCTCTTCTCTTTTTTCCCTCCCTTCCTTCCTTTTCTCCGCTTTCCCTTTTTTTCACCAACCCAACACGGAAATTGAAACTGTATCTGGGCTTATCTGCAGCCTCCCCGTGCATCAACTGCCGAGATGTTTAGACAAATTTTATGCATTATGCAGCGCAAATATCAAAACAGTTCTTGGCAGTGCCAGCAGAAGCCTCATTAAAAATTCCTTAATTAAATCTTCTTGCAAAATGTAATCAGTCCAAGGAAGGGGTTTTGTGTGTATACGCAGAAGAGAGAGAGAGAGAGAGAGAAAGAGAGACAGAAAGAGAGAGAAAGAAAGTGTGTGTGTGTGTGTCAGTGCCAAGGCTTTGATTTGTGCCCTTCATGTTATGGCTTGGAATCATTAACGCCAAAGCCACTTTGGCTTTTCAAATGCTGTTTTTCTCCCTTTTTAAATGGAATAAACAAACGAGTGATAATCACCTCTCTGGTATTGGTTCAGAATGAATCCAGAACGGGCCACATTGTTCTGCGGCCATTGAAATGCAAGATACCTTCCCTCCTTCCTTCCTTCCTTTCCCGGTTATGGAAAAGGAATGACAACAGTGCTTTTCTGATGTTGTTGTGGCCCCTCAGATCAGACGCCTCAACAATGAACCTGGCCTGAGCTGATATCCCCTCCGCGGTCTTGCAGGTGTGAGGAGCTGCGTCCTCCACGGTTGCTTTTACCATTCATCCGCGCAGTCGCTAATACGCGGTTTTCTCGCTCTTTCTTGTCGTCGTGACCCATTGCGTCACCGTTGGAGGATGAAAACAGGCTTATCTCTGTTTTCTGCACAGCAGTGAAGCACATTTGAGTGATTTGATTACCTGGCAATATATTTCTGGTAGAGGTTGATGTCATCGGGGGCAGGTTTATCTGGTGGCAGGCCATTCCTAATGCAACAGCAAACACAAAACAGTCAGGATTAATAGTCAGCACGGGCTGCCTGTTAATAAAAATAAACTGAGACAGTATTTACTTACAAGCCACTTCCAAACTTTGGACTATCAATATACATTTTCTTGTGGCGTAACAGCGTTTTCATGTGCATGAATCAGGGACGGAAGGAGTGCTTTGATGCATGGTCTCCCGACCAATGAGAGGCAAAATGCATGAGCAAAGGGTCGTTAATCTTTTATAGGGGTTTTTTTAGTGAGTGCTCATAAACAAAACGGAATAATGGAGATGTGGAAGAAAAGCTCTGAATTTGTCTTTTCAGGGGATCTCTGGGGGCTTCTATTTTCTCTCTTGCTGTGATTCACCTCAAACAGTAATGTGAGAGCACTTAGCAGCCTTGGATGCAGAGAAGTCTGACTAACGAACTTGGTGCCGACTTGATCCAGAACCTGATGCCCTGGTTTGTTACCTATGCTGTGATTCCCTGAATAAAGCAGGGAGAATCCCTGTCAACACGTGAAATTCCTTCCTGGCTTCAGATGGGAGATGATCTGAGGTTAGTCTGGCCCAGAGGGGAGGTTCCACTGCCTAACGCCGGCTCTCTCCTTCCAGGGTACAAGCACCAGGCTAGCTTAGTCAGCCTAGACTGCGGTGCCTGAACATGACAAAAGACTGAGCCTGGGAGGGGGTGTCTGAGGGCTCAGGAGCCACGTCTCTGACAGGTCAAAACCTGCTACTCAGATTAGCTGCTATCAACGGGTAGTGCACACGACTGCTGGCTAGCTCTCCAAACCCCTTGTTCACTTCCTTTAGAGTGCACTCCTCAGGCAGGGCACATTTGGCCCCCACCACTCGTCGGGAGGTTAGTCGTGGCTCCAAAGTAATTAAAGGGAGAGTTGTTACACCCTAGTCAAACTAAAGCAGCCAGTCACTTTGCGATGACTGTGCTAAATCAGTCTCCACGGAGTGCTACGGCGAGTAAACACCTCATGTGCCTTTGCAACTCATCAAGCTGTGGATCTATCGGGCCCTATGAGATATTTCACACGACACTTCAGTTGGCGTCCGTAGATGGAGCAATTACCTTTGCGTTGGGCTAACTGACTCAGAGTAGCTGTTAAGTGTACATGAGCTTCACATTAGGAACACGTTGTTCCACAGCAATGAAAATCTTTTCATTCCACCACTAAACTCTGAAGTGGAGTTTTTTTTTCAGTTATAAAACGGTTTATATAACTTTGGGTTCTAGGAGTGTTTCTGCAGGAATGCAGGGTGTTTCTTGGTGTAATGCAGCAAAAGAAAAAGTTTTGGTAGCCCTTTTTCTACATTTGAAATTATAATCAGACTTACTTCACAGAGGATACGGTTCCCGTGGTGATGGAGTCCGTCTTGGAAAAACTGGATTTTAGGTAGTCGGAGGTGTTGAAGCTAATGTTTCCTGTCTGGTCCATTGTGAGACCTGGAGTGATGCTGGCCCCGGATCCAGCCACGGCGGGGACACCGGGAGCTCCTGGGTTCCCTGGCGCAGTCGCAAGGACGTTGGGCATCATTGAGGCCTCGGAATTTCCTGGCATTAGCTTCTGAATTGTTCTGATATCGTACTTTGATGGACGGCCAACTTTGCCAGTCTTAAAGGCAATAGCGCCGCCCATGTCGGGGTTGCCCTCACCGGGCTTGAAGAGGTGCAGAAACTTGACGTTCTCCAGATCGTACTTGGACGTACGCTTGTAGGAGTTACCATTCTGCTGCTGGAGACTCTCTCCCATTTTTAGCTTCTGGATATAGAAGTCATATTTGGAGGCTCGGGACACCATGTTCTGTATGTGGGAGGAGTTTGGAGACTGAGAGGCGCCCAACTGAGGTCCACCTGGAGATTTGTGCTCCAGGCTGCTGGGATAGATCTGCGCCTCGGCCCCTGGGAGACACCCAGAGGTCTGGATCATGGTAGCACTAGTGTCTTGGGTCAGTTTTGAGTTGAGGTCTTCTGGTTTGGGTGGGGAAGCATGCATGGGCCATGGCAGGGCCTCGCCTGCCTTGAGCTTGCGGATGTACTCTTCGTATTTAGAGAAGCGGGCACGCCGTGAGGTCTCCTCACTGCTGAGCGATGAGGGGTCTGAGGTAGCGGCTTTGAGCTTCTCAAAGCTGATCTTCTTGGTCAGCTCGTCTCTTACCTGCTGGTCGTCATAACCGAACATTCCCAAAAATTCATTCATGGTGTTGGCTGCATAGTCTCGCAGGGCCGACGCTTCTCCTGCACCCACAAACAGAAACACAAGTCGAGTGAACCTCTGAGTATCACAGATGTTTTTCAGCAGGACCAAAGAGACAGCGCTCACCTGGTGGCAGGGCCAAATAAAGGAATTTCAATCATAAAATGGCAATTTCTTCAATTATTAGCTTCATGTTGTGATTATGTGTGAATGTTTTCCAAATTTAACAGATGAGATGAACTAACAGGAAAAGCAAATTTGCTGCACAGCAAAATACAGAATCAGCATTGGTTTTTTTTGGGTTTGTTTTTTTTTTTTTGGTTCGTGTTTCTACAAACAAGCAGTCGACTTCCTGTGTTGCGGTGCTAACAGTTGATCCTGCAAAATCTGCAGTTGTGTGTAAACAACAACTACATTGATCTTGTTTCAATACAGTATCACCGGTAACATATAACACCTGATACGTATGTTGATGTGCACCAGAAACAGGTTTTGCACAATTCTAACTGCTTTTCTTCTTTTTTACTTCACCACATTTGTAAGGAGAAATGCTTTTCACTTAGAGTCCATTAATTTGGACAACTTCCCCAAGGACATGGGTGAAATACAGTAAATGTATAGTTTAATTACATTACGTGGAAATTAATTCAGGCCCATTAACTTTCTCCTAGGTTAGTGCAAATGGTCAGTTTGTGTGTGTGTATGAGTGTGTGTGTGTGTGTGTGTGTGTGTGTGTGTGTGTGTGGATAGAGGAAGAGAGAAAAAAAGAGACTTTAGGCCCAATTTACAGTTTTAAAATTCTGTTATTTTCTTTTAGCGCCACAACAAATAAAAAAAGTCTTATGCTCTTTATGCTGAGTCGCACAGGCAAAAACCCAGGTTTTAAGATTTAACGGCACAGATGGTTGATAGGAGGAAATACCACCTCCCCTCCCCTCCTTGCCTCGAGGGGGTAATTAATACACAAATATTTCTGCTCTTGTCTCAGATTTCTTAGTTATTTCTGAGTCCGTGTCCTGCTTTTCACATCGCACACCATGTAAAACTATCCCCAAATTTCCACTCCCTGTGTCGGGGATGCAGGGATCAGCATGAAAGAGTATCTGCTGGACCGAGAGGGCATGAAAAATGGAGGAGGAAAAAAGTCAGAAATTTTAGATGAATTTCCATACAATCCCCCTTGTTTTTATTGCCTGGTAATTGCTGCAGTTTCTCTGTATTTACAGCCTGATGCTGTGACTTTCTGGGCAAAATCTGAGATTTTAACTTTTAACAGGCTGAAACTTAAAGGTTCAAAGCCATTCTAATTTTCCTCACATGTTTGTAACTTTAGTGCCTGCAGGGATCTTACTGCTAATGTGTTTATGAGCACATCTCAGATTACAGTCCATCATACTGGAGCTCTAAAGTTAGTGCAGACCCACGGACACCTTCAAAAACTGCCAGTGTCTGTAAAATAAACATCTTTACACAGAACTCATGTCAAAGGTGGGAAGGATGCATGACTGTGACTGGTGGCTCCTGGCCCAGGAGGCCCCCATCTGCTCTTTCTTTCTGCTGTGGGTATTATCACATTCTAAACAAAATTAGCCGCTGTCCTTTTTTCATCAGCCGAGCCGTGCGATGAGCTATCAAGCAGAGGCAAATGATTAGACTTGAAAGGATTATGAGTGGGACTGGCGGCAGATAACCTTTCTAAAACACCATGTAAATGAGTTTTCTACTCGAGTCCTATCTGACTGCCTCTTAATGATGCAATGTGACACTAAGCATGGGAGCCTTGGTTAAGCTCAGGTCGGGCCTTTCACAGACGCTAGCGAAATAATCAAAATGCACTTCTATTTTACTCCCCCCATGCTGACCTCTGCACTTTGTCTCGTGCCACTGGGAAAAAAAAAAATCTAGAAATAGGTGGTTCCTAATCTCGACACTGCAAGATCCTACACACTGCAGTCCTGCCTGGGCTATATTTGAGGCAATTAGGCCACATTTCCTCTCCCTGATATGATAACGAATGTGTATTATATCTCCTTTTGGCTGACCAAACATGGCCATCAGTGTGGCACAGCTTCTCTCCACATAGCACTGAAAGGCAGAGGTGTCGCTGATGACAAAAGTACACGCTGGTGGCTATATATAGCCTAATCTGGACTCTGAAGGGACAATGGTTTAAAACCACACACGAAAAATCTAAACACAGCAGCTTCAAAATGTGTAATGTGAAAAAACACATGTATATTTCATTTAAAAAAGCACCTTGTGTTAGTGAATTAGTTTGCTGTGTGTTTTGCGTAAATGGACAGTGGCGTTTGTTTGAACTAATTTGACAGGCGCAAAACTGCGTGAGCCTTCAAACTTTCTGGTTGTTTGGTTAGTTAATTAACAGCCGGTAAATAGAAATGGCTTTAAAATGGCTTGAGATAAACAAATAACCTTTCACAGTGAACCCAGAACTGCAATTGGAAGCTGTGGTCAAGCTCGTTTGATCCGTCACCACTGCATCCCCGCTGTCACATTCGCGTTTCCCAGTTATCTTTTTTTTTTTATTTTTTTTTTACATTGACTGGCTTGCAGGGCCTTTAACGCGACATCTAAATTATCTAGGAAAAGTATTCCGGGGTTTCACACAGATAGGAAATCCACACGATGCTTCAATGTGAGGAGTAGAGTGTTTTGAAGGTCGCAGTTTCTCTCATTGATCTTGCGATGTTTGTTAATTACATTGTCACTGATGTTGTGAGAGATAATTAAGCCACTATGTTTATATGCATAATTACGTGCACTTCGCATCAGCCTTTGAAAGACAACGGCTAGAGAGAGAGAGAGAGAGAAAGTGGTTGGGAGGGGAGGGGGTAGCTTAATTGCGAGCAGAAATGCGGCAATATAGATGCCCTAGTTACAATCAACAAAGAGCAACTCCTTAAAAAAAAAAAAAAAAAACTGGAAAGAAGATTTGCGACATGCACTGGCTTCTTGCTGGCATCTCTAGACTTTGCTGCAGCAGCAGCAGCAGCAGCACGAGGACCAGCAAACTGAAAGGCTAAAAGCCCTGCCAGAGCAGTGAAACATATTTACAGCTCGTCCTTTACAGCAGCGAAATAAACACAAAATGAGTAATTTAAACCACAACGGCTGCTTTTTTTTCTTGTTTGATTCTGAAATGAAACTGGCTTCTTTTTCTGAGAAGCGTCTGCCCCCAATTATACATGTGGCCAGAGCTGCTGGAGTGCAGAAAAAAGAAAAAAGAGAGACAAAAATGTGTGTGCACGACTCGGAGGTAGCCAGCTGAACCTACATGAAACACTGAAAAACGACCAAACTGAGGTCAGCCAGCGCAGAAGCAAAACTTGCATGCGCACCGCAACAACCGTTCTCACCTTTGCATTTCTGTCTTTACCTCTGCTGTGTCTTCGTGTCTTCACGTGATAGAGCTGTTTTTTCCTCCTGGTTTTACAGCTTTGTCTCATCTGCACTGTGGCCTTAGTTACAAAGTTGTCAGGCTGTAAAAAGGTACTTTCGACCAAAAACCTTTTGACTTGTGTCACGTGATTAAGGGGAACTCTAAATTTTATTTTTTTTGCCAACTTCCTTATTTTTGAAAATACTGACTTGATAACTGGTTGCACAATGCATGCTGGGTAAATGGAGGAAACTGCAGCGGTGGCTAATTTTAGTGAGCTTAGAGGCAAATCAGAGTCTCCATGTGTAATCCTGAGCCCGCTTCTGACATGCGCTCTGGGCCTGCAGCTGCTGCATGAGCGCATAAATGGCCCCGCAGCATACGTTGATGCATTTCTTCATGCTGTTAACCACACATTGACAAGTCCCAGCTCTCCCCCCTGACCTGCTCGTTGAATCTGTCTTTATAATGTTCATGGCTATTCGTGTTGTAACCCGAGAACGTCTCTTTCCAATAACAGCTTCGCTTAAACTGATGTGGATAGGCGATGTCTTCAGGCCTCCATCTGAACCAGCAGCCTGTGACACCACAGAGTGGATTACGCTGAGAGGGAAGAGGCCGTTTATTAAAACATAACTAAGAAGCCCCAAAAGAGATTTTAAAAATGTGGTGAAACTTCAGGTTTTGCTTTACCGGTCATAAAAGTTAAAACCTAAACTCTGCCAGGTCAGTTCAGACCTTCATGGGTCACCGTGTGTGGAGAAAGCAAGTGGAAACACACTTTGATTTGAGGGACAGAAAGTGGAAGAAAACCATAGATCTGTTGGATAGCTGGAGAGGCTGCAGACCAACTGAACGTACCTGGAGAGGAGAACGGCGCTTGGCGACTCTGGGCGTCACTCGGCGGCATATAGCCATCATCTTTTGAAGTTTTGTCATCAGTGTCTTTGTTGTCATGAAAACTGCCATCTTGAGACACAGTCACGGACCTGGCTTCTTCCTCCTCATCGTCACTGCAGCCTTTTGGTTGCACCATGTACACGCCCTCAGGCGGGACGTCCTCGTCGGTGCTGGCCTTGAACTCGCTCTCCTGCTCATCGTCGGGGGCCGGTGGCTCGTCGCTGTACTCGCCGTTGACCCACTTTTCGATGGCCTCGCGCCTCCTCTGGTCTTCCTCAAGACTCTGAGTCAGGCTCTCGGGGAAGTTGGTCTCGCTGTCGTCGTAGTGGGAGCTACCACGCTCGCTGTTGTCGGCCACGCTCTGGTCGCCCTCTGCATTCTGGGAGCTGCTGTCGAAGACCACCTGGCGGCTCAGCTTGGCACAGATAGCATTGAGTTTTAGGCCACCTTTCCTTTTGGCGGCCATCTTGGATTTTCTGAGGTCGTTTCAGTGCATAAACTCCTTTCAGCTGACGGAGACAAGAACAGAAATACATTCGAATGATTAGTAAATACTCAGAATCACAACCCAGGCTCCATTTCAGTTCTGCCTTTACGAGTCAGTTGTCACACATCCTAGTGGAAAAACAACAAGCCGAGCGACAGCTGTTATAAATAACCCCCATAAGCCCTTAAAAAAGACCCATAGATACTGCACGTGTCTTTGTAAGTCACACCTCACAGGTCAGCTCGGTGCAGAAAGAACACAGCAGTGCAGGGGAAAAAAATCAGCACCAGAAGAAAATCACTGGCAGATATTGGACCCCCTACGGTGCTACAAGCAGCAAATACCCGGCTACGTAATCCTTCACATGACAGCGCTTCAGAGACACCGTGAAATGTTATCTTCACTCTCACCTCAAGAGGCTGCGGTCCTGCCACTGAGTGGGGGGCTGCACAGCATTAAAGCTGTCAGGAAGTGGAAGGAAAATGCTGAGCACTTTTGGGCTTTTTGCAGCCCCGTCCTCATGTTGGCTATTTGGTGGGATTAGACTCAATAACCGATTCTGCAGAGGCTGGTTTCATTTTATTAAAATGAAAACAATAAGCCAGCCGCGTGAGCTCTGGCGGCTTACGAGCCAAGACGGCGAACACGCACCAAAAAAGAAGTTCAGAGTTGTTACACTTTACATGTGTCTTGACACCCCCTCCTGAGGCGGCCCTCTTTGAACAATGGAGCCAGCGCGAGCAGGAATGGGTGGCATTATTTCAACCCAAGTGGGGCTATCTTTGTAACATGTCCTCTGATGAGGCAGGAACAGCTGCCTGTGGCATTCCACCTCCAGAGCTGCCTTTTTAGGGCAGAAAACACTCTGTAGTACCTTTCGCTTCCAGGACCACCAAAGTTTGCCTTCCAGTTGCAACTTCTGGACACCAAATCAAGGCCAGACCTGTCAGGATATGGCTGTTGTAAGGAGTTTAAAAAAGCGGTAGTAACCGGATCATCAAGCGTGCGTGTGGAGCTTTGTCAGCCGGGACCTTGTGAAAACTGTTAAACACGACGGCGCTGGTTGAGATAATAGACTTTACCGAGGCAAATATCGGAAGCAACAAAGTTCTATCCTAAAGACCTGATTCACGTTCTCTCACGGCGAGTACGAGCCTCTTCATTTCTCTTCAGCCATAAAGCCAAGCACAATCACGCATGAGCCGGTGCGATGCAAATTAGGTCAGAGCAACATAAAAATCCTGCTTTCATTTTCTTTTTGCAAAGCTGTGGGATCATTAGAGAGTATACAGTTCTAAGGAGTTTACAGATCATCCCCTACCTTCCCACCCTCTAAGCCATCCACGTGCGCTCCCTCACACATATGCTTTCTCAGTTACCGTATTTACATTGCTGGCTTCCTCCCTGAAACAATGAGTCCAGGAATTATGTCGTTTTTGAAAGGGCCTCATATCAGAAGCGCATTACTGCATAATTTAGTGTTAGACAATTGTGGATGAGGGTGAAGGGGTCACTTTTTAGATGACAACAAAAAAAAAAAAAGAATCACCTGGAAAACCTATTAGGAAGTGGAAGGCATAAATTTTAAGCCTTTTTTTTTTTTCCTCCAGAAATACCCTACAAAGGAAGATTGTGGTCACTGGGGTGCTGCTGCACAGGTCATTTTTTTCTGTTTACAGCATTTAGTACCTCATGCTTTAACTACTGATTTCCTTTGCATTGCAATCTCAAGCTCTTGTAGGAAATGACCCGTTCACAGTGTTTTCTTTTTTTTCCATTAGTGAGCATTTTGGATTTTCCCGGTTAAGCAGGCATCACTTAAAATAAATGACAAACCTTTTGAGATGACATGTTATACAAAAGTAAAGTGTTTGAATTAAAGTTAAAATAGTGAGCACTTCTCCAGGTGAGTAATGCACCTAACTAGTTATCCTAAGGTTTTAAGTCAACAGGAGCCTTTTTTTTTTTTTTTTTTTTTTTTTTGCTTTTGCTTACAATAGGGATTGCTATGGCAACACTAAGCTGTTTTACCTCAAAGCCGTTTGTGTGCATGATAGCATACAATGAGATAAGATCTGCAGGGACTGACATGAAAGAACAACTTTTCCCTCTGGGACCCAGATCCCCCCACCTCTCAGAGAGCCCAGTAAGCACCGTGCCTTATTAATGAATATCAGGAGGAAAAACAACACTGTCACATGCATCGGACAGTATTTACAGTTTGTTTTAGCCTGGTGTGCTAATTGTCAAGGAGGAGACACCTCAGTAAGCATTGTGAGCTGGAAAAAAAATAGACAGGTCGGAATCTGAACACAACAGCTGAAACTAATTTTTCCCAACTGCTTATGTTAACGGTGACACTATTTTTACTGGAAACAGAGCAGGGCCACAAAGGAGCACCATACACTGTCTGTATAAGGCCAAAACCTGAGGAAAAAGTCAAGAAAGTATTTTGAATACATTGGGAAGAGGTCAGGTTCTTTTTTAGCTTCAAAAATAAGTGCACCAGGTTCTCTGGGAGCTCTGTTTCTTCTCAGCAGCAGATGACAAAGCCCATGTTGGAGCTGATGCGCTGACTCACCGACAAGCTCTGTCGTAGTACCGAGCCCCACAGGTCTTGTTGAGTTTTGACGCAGAGCCTCTGTTTGTGAGCCAGAATGATCTCGTGCCCAATCAAGGGGTGTCTCGAATCCTAATAACGCTGCTGGAAGCGCGTTATTTGTGTGAACGTGCACAGACTGCAATCAGGGCATCCACGGGTAAAGATCTGGTTGTTTAGGAGGGTTGTGGATTCACTGCTGACACACACACACACACACACAGCCAGGCAGCTATTGTCCGAATGCTTCACTAATCGCTTGTTCAAAAAAAAAAAAAAAAAAAAGGGTTTAAGAGCTAGAAATAATGCAACGTTGTTGGTAATTCAAACAAAATTCAACAGAGAGGATCCCTGCAGCGTCGCCGGTGTGTTGGCAGGCCGGGGGGTTAGTATAAGGAGCAGATATTACCTGTGTGAACTGAAGCTTATGTCTCCATCTAATCAAACACAGGTACAGGGCTTGTTGGAGTTTCCTGCTGAGTTCCGACATGACTGACACACAGACGACCCCCCCTACCACCCCACCCCCCTGCAATATCAGCAGTTAATTAATACAAACAGGGTCTGGGAGACGTTTGCGTGGCTCCGGATTATTTTACAATATGCAGGCGAAAGTGGCTGCGGCTCTTTAAAAAGGCCCAGTTATAACTTTGTAAATCTCTGGCTGATTCATCGGAGAGGCTCACACACAGCTCAGAGACGCTCCTTTGTCTGTGATTTTTACATGTGCCTTCCAAGAGAAGTTACATGTAAAAATCTGCGTTTCAGGAAAATAACTGCACCACAATGGTGAAGACTTGAAAATCACCTTGTTTTTATTTTCCCAACTTTACGACTTGCAGGAAAAAGACGTTTCCCTCCTCTCCCCCCGTCTCTCGACATGGCAAAGAGGCTGCTGCGGCCCTGAGGAAGTCAGGCGGAAAGCCACTGATAGACAACCGCGCCACGACTCCCAGACCTCGGCATCTGGCCCCTCTCTTACTTTTATTACAAAAGAATAACAATAAGCAGGTCGCCGACCTCCCAGGGAGGTTTTGCCACAGTTTTTCTAACAGTCGGTGCAGCCAATGCTGAGAAATTTCCATTTTTCTGCATGCATTTTTAATTGAGTTTTGTCCCAGTGGTGGCGGAAATGATTTGTTTTTTGCTCTCTGTTCACTTGACTCCTCTTCGGAGTCGCTAACCCTGATTAAGACGTTCCCGTTAATTTCCCAGCGCACACCTTTTTTTGTGCATTAATGGTTCTGATCGTCTAATTAAAACTTCTCAGCTCGGCTGCTGATCACCGCTCGTTGTGCCTCTGACCTGAAGTTTTAATTGCTGCATCAGAAGCGATAATAATAATTTTGAGGTTCTGATGATTAAAAACAATGCCACTGCCAACTAGATGATAGATTAGGGTTTCAGGGTGCGTACTTCTGAGAAGTTTCTGCAGAGAAGCGACTTCGAAAGGAGGAAAAAAGAGTGCACAGGATGGAAACTCTCCCAGTCTTTCTGTCCCTCAGTGTTCTTAAAAAATAAAAAAGACTAGGTTTGGCTGGGCCCGAGTCCTAACCCACCCCAGCTCAAGTCTAAATCTGACACTAACTCATCCTCTTTGCAGCTCTCACTTGGCAGAAGTGTCGGGTTGGAAAAGGAGGAGAGAAAACAGGAGGTAGAGAGAAAGAAAGAACATAAAAGATGATGATGGTGCACTACCTTTCTGCTTATTTTCATAAAAGATAATCACGGGGTTGGGCGTGGCACAAAAGCAGTATTGTTCGCAAGTTGGCAGGATGGAAAAAGGAACTGAGTTGCCTCTGTCATAAAACATGTCAGAGATGAGACATAAAACACAAATTTTTATAAAAAGGGTTTCAGGTTCTACTTTTTGATCCAGCAGGAGGGAGACGTGATGCACAAACCCAGCTCACTCGCCTCCTTTTTTTTTTAAAGGTCTGGATTTTGATAGATTTTTATTCAGTTTTCCACAACAGGATCAATGTTACACACCCTCTGACCCCAACAGACACACACACACACACACACACACACAGACGTACTTTATTATTAATCAGTGAGTTGCACATATGTCCCTTGTTTAATTTTCTTCCTTTTTCTTGTCAATAAAGCACTTATTGCTTTTAGTCTGGAATGTGACCTTGTGCGTCGCCTGCTTTCTTTCTGCGTGTGCTGACCTTGAAGGTCCTGTTTGGACTATTACACTTGGGCTCAGACCACGGGCTGTTATCAAACACATGCCCTTAGCTAAGTGCCACGCTCCCGTCACGCTGCTTCGAAACACAAAGACGCTGCAGGAAAAGGAAAGAGGGCAGCCCTGAGCCTGAACTTACAGGACAAGAACCGAAGACAACAATATATGTTTGGAATGAAAAAACAAAGATGTGGACTGTGGAGGCAATCCGACATTCTAAGGACAAATTTGGCCCCCGGCCTCATCACAATCAGGGTATTTATGGTGTTTTCCAGAGCAGACGACAAGCTGCCTAAAAAAAAAAGGATAATTTGACATGAGTGACAAGAGCCATTCTGACAAGCACGGACCAAAACAGCCAACTTTTATTAAGTTTGCTGCTCAGGGTAATTTGTGGGACACATGGCTAACTTGTTAAAAATGTACATGAAATCTGGACTCACAGCTGGCACCAGCTGATGTCTTCATCTGGAAGCGCTGGTGTTGCAGGAGGCAACCTCTGCTTTTAAAATATGAAAAATATTCCTGCGACTCTAGTTTGAGGCTCGGCTCCTCAAGATGCCACAAGTGCAGTTTAATAGAGCCACTGCCATGGTAAATGAGCATACAAGCCCGTGTCTGTCCCTGGTGGTTGGGCCATTGTGGCTTGTACAGTAGGAGACGGGCTTGACGGTGAGCTTCTCTCAAGGCTCCTGAGCTAATATCTGTACAGATTAACTGCTTCAGTTGTGTCTTGGTCACGGGGGTCTCTCTTCACCTTTGTGGCTTGTTGGAAGGAGGAAGCCAAGCGTGTATGTGGTTGTGTGTAAGTGTACCTTTGCATGTGTGTTAAAAGGCCTTCATCACTAAGTCCAGGGCCAGCAAACTGTCTAGTGTCCCTCCCTGTCTTTTCCGGTAGTATTTCATACCATCTGGAGCTCTGCTCTTAAATAAGTCGTCTCTGTCCTTTTACCCGTCCCCTCTATCTTTTCACGGGACCAAAACACACACCCGCACGCAGCCTCAATTCTCCAGGGTAAACCCGGCACATGCCGCTCCATTAGTTATCAATTAGGTCTGGAAATCTCCACCTGGCTTACACACACACACACACACACACACACATACACACCTATGCAGAAAGACAAGCAGACACACCTCTCTGAACAGGAAGTGTAGGGGATGACTGTGGGCTAGAGAGTGTGTATGCGTGTCCGTGCGGGTGGCGCTTGTGTCCATGAGGTTAACCTTGATATGAGGCCCTGTCAGGCCAGATAATATCAATCAATGACAAGCCCCCACAGATAACCCCTAATGTGAAGCCTAAAAAGCAAAGCTGTTTAGATCTTTAGACATGCCCCCTTTCACCAGCATATGAACTGCATTACAAGGAAATGAGCTGTGGCATTTCTTTAATAAGACTCTTAAGACATTTTGACAGCATATAAGGCACTGCACCGTTGAAAAAATGGAATTAAGTCCGTGCTGACAAAGCCCTCTCACACATGGCAGCGCGGTGACGGGCAGATCCATGTCACCGGTAAGTGGAGAGGAAAAGACACGTACGGAAAGGGAGAAGGAAAGAGCAGACCTTTCTCTTCTCTTTCTCAAGCCCCTTAATTGATTTCCAGGTTAGGTTTCAAATTTGTTTTTCAGATACAGGGGACTTTTCAAGCGATTTTCCTAAATTCGACCTGTCTTGGGACATTAGTATCAGATCTGACCTGCTCCCCTCTCCTTCCTTCTCCTCTGTCTCTCATTGAAAAGAAAAAGGTGACATTAAAAAAAAAAAATGCATGCGTTTCCAGGCAGGAAGTGCGCGCTGACAACGATCGATCCCTGGCTACCATTAAAAAATTTGCTCTGCCTGACAGACTTTTCCTCTTTTGGACTTTACATTTAGTTGAATAAATCAGAGGTGCCTGTTAAAATGTCATCCTGGGCCTTTTCTCCTGTCCAAAAGTGACCAGCTTGCTATACCGCAAAAGCTTTTCTAGGCTCTTTAAAAAAAAATAAATAAATAAAAATTTAAAAAAGATTTGCATTTTGTAACATGCATTTGCTTCTTCACAGAGGCACAATTAAAATTTGATCAAAACACATTCATTGTTGGGCTGAGAGAGGAAGTGATGAGAAGCAGCCTTCCTGCTCCCGGGATTTGCATTTTTCAGTCCCCCTGGCTGTAAATCCACTGCCAGAACTTCAGTTTTTACTTTTGCAAACAGCAGGATGACAGTGATAATAAGTTTGATAAGATCTATATTTTACATAAACACACACAAAAAAACTGTGCGCGGGTTCAGTGTGAAATGGAGGCAGTGCCAATCGTGGCGGTTTTCACCTAAGACAGGAAGATTCTTGTTTCTGGAACTTCAGTAGAGGAGATATGTGCTGTGGCGGATTTTGAAGGTGCTATAAAACAACACTCACAATGGGGGAGAGAAGGGAAAAAAAGGCTGTGAACTGATGAAACAAGTAAAGCTGCTTTACAGGAAAAAAAAAGCATGCTGTCTATTTTTGGTCTGAGTGTACAAAAGGAAGTGCTGTCGAGTTGATTCAAACAAATAAATTTGCTTTTGATAAAACCGCAGCGGCTGCTTTTGCATTCTACACCAAACCCACTTTGTTTGTCGCCTCTTTATCTTTATGACTCGCCGCGTTTGTGAGAATCTGCTCGTTTAAACTGTGGAGCGCAAAAAGCAGAGAGTTTCTCAAACGTCGGCGGCTTGAAACGTCATTTAGTTCGCCGAGTCCGGGTTGAAGCAAAGCCTCAGAACTGCAACCCACTGCCACTTCCACATTCCTCCAGCATTAATATTCCTCTTATTATTATTTAAAGTGAAAACGGATACTCTGTTGAAGTGCAAATCTGATGAATTACGGGAGCAGATTGCTGCGATTAATTATTAAAACCTATTTTATAAATATTCAGGTCTGTCATGCATCTAATAATGAACGCTTTAGAGGAGGTTACTTCCCGTGCGCATCCTAATGTGTCAGAAATATCACTTTTAATCACGCTCGTGTCAGCGAGTGCTGAGTTTAAACCTGCCGAAAAAACCCCGATCAAATCAAGGAACCTCGGCTGGCCTACTACTGTGCTCATCACGGCTGTTCCACGCCTGCTGTTTTCACGGGATCCAGGTTCTTCTCCTGGCCCGTCTAAATAGGCGGCAAACACCTCGCAGCTCCCTGCTGCATTCCTACTCTGGTAATTTAAATGGAGAATAATGCATCGGTAGCACTCTACCCTCCTGGACACACCTAGTCCCAGCGCCATATGCTCCGTTGATGCATATTCATAACACTTTCGTGTGTGTTGAGCGTGGATGTGTGATGAGGCTTAAATGAGTGTCTCGCAACTTCAAATGGAAAGAGCAAGAGAGAAAAGAAGAAGAAGTCAGACGCAAAAAAGAAACAGCTTCTAAATCTTTTTTTTTTTTCTTCTTTTACTCCTCTGCACAGGTTTGGATGGGGAAAGGTGACCTCAGTGCATTTGCGAGCCGGAGCCCTTCGGGCTTCTCCTCGGGAAGTTGCAGGAGGCAGCGACTGTCAAGACGTCAGGAGGAAGCGTGCTGTCAGCAGACCGAATGGTCTCCCCGGTAAGACAAGAGTAAATGGCACTGAACCGCGACCTCTGTGCACCCTGGCTAGTATATCCATATGCTGCCCAGAACAAACACCCATCCAGACAGAGACACGGCACACACACACACACACACACACCGTCAGGCACTCTAAGATTAACACTGTCAGAGCTACAATGATACCCCTTCATTATCAGCACGCGGGGCCTCCTTCGTGCACTCGCTCGCCTCCCTCTCTCTCCCCTGCATCTCTATGGAGGTAGTAATTACTAAAGCTAACATTTCTTGCTCGCCGAGTCTTTACCTTCCCCTCGCGTTTCCATTATTTCCCTATTCTCTACTTCTGTGCAGTTTTATAAAAC